>JALPCA010000303.1:0-14118 GCA_026538345.1 Cryptococcus sp. GC_Crypt_4 | reverse complement strand
ACAAAGGAGATGACATCAAAGGCCTTCGGACAAGTCGTCCGTCGGATGTTTTTCCTTGATTTCGTCTAAAAGCCGCCGGGCCATATTCTAGAGGAACTACAAGCAAGTTTCGATTATACACAACCAGAACCACCATCACCCTATACCTCACATCGCGTTTGCTCTCTTGCTCCTGTTGTGAGGCTTCATCTGTAAGAGCTATGGAGATAGGTGAATGCTTAATGTAGGCAGTGCTCCTGAAATTGCTCAGATGTTCTGCACTCTCCCTCTTCTTGGGTCTTGCATCTATCTGGTAGGCTTCGCTCGGAGCATCGAGGATGAAACACATACTCCTCCCTTCAGATTACTAGACGAAGATCGTTCATAAAGACAAAAATACAACATACAGATTTCGTCGCTTCCTCTATGTTATATACAGTTGACAACCATCGCAAACACGCCAATACCATCAATACGCCCTTTTCCCGCATACTCGTTTCCGCTATAGCTCTTCAACCTGATGCTCTTATTCTATGATCTTCTACCTCCTCTTCTTCTTCCACGACCGTCCCATCTTCCTCTTCTATCTTTTGTTCGCACATGTATTTCTGGCCTCGAGAGTAGTACAACGCGTCGATCTCCTTGTTAACGACTTCTTCCGTTATCAGGCAGTATCTCACGCTCTGTACGTCCATCAGTCATTTACTGGCGAATACTCCTTGTCGACATCACTCACACTTTCAGGCACTTCAAACATCGCATCACCCAGCACTTCCTCTAATACCCCACGCAGACCTCTAGCTCCACCGCCTCGTTTCTGCCCTTCTTTGGCAATAGCTTCCAGTGCCTTACGAGTGAACTTCAGTTCTGATCCATATGACTCAAAGATCGCCTGGTACTGCTTGACAAGGGCATTCCGAGGCTCCGATAGGATCCTAACTAAGTCTGATGTTGATAACGGGTGAAGTGTTGAAATTACGGGTAACCGACCCAGGAACTCAGGAATTAGTCCATATTGAGCAAGATCGGGTGTAGAGACGCCTTTGAGCGGAAGAGGATTTGAGCTTGCTGACCCGGACAACAGATCTGGCGGCGGTGTGGGAAGACGAGCTCCGAAGCCGATTGACTAGAGATAGGTATCAGTGTTCACCCCTACTAATGCCGTATTAGACTTACCCCTTTACCGATCCGAGAGTTGATGATGTTCTCCAGACCAATGAAAGCTCCGGAACAGATGAAGAGGATATTAGACGTGTCTACCACAAATGTTTCCGCCTTGTTGCCTAGATCAAATAAGCGCGTGTTTCACCTGAAGAGTATAGACTGACCTGATGAACCACCTCCACCAAATCCTGGCAGTCCTTCTCTTACACCTTTCTTTGGTCCTAGTCCCGGTTTTATCATTCCCGCAGGATCGTATCCGTCCAATCCATCTCGACTTGAGCCAGCCGAACCCGACGACACAGGTGGAGGTTTCGCCGACAATGTAACGGTTGTCCCTTCTAGTAGCCGTAGAAACGCCTGTTGAACCCCTTCACCACCCACATCTCTTCCACCTCCCCATGCTGCGATACCATCTCCACCTCCTCTTCTTGCAAGTTTATCCACTTCGTCAATGTGTATGATCCCGAGTCTATGATTGTCAGAAACAATACTTCGAAGGCTATCAGCACACCTACTCTGCACGTTTCACATCATAATCAGCAGCTTGCAGCAGTCTCATTACGCAATTTTCCACATCGTCACCGACATCTACCACATGTCAGACTCACTCAACGACTCTTGAACTCCACTCACAGCCTGCCGATGTGTATGTCGTAGCATCACAGGAGCTATTGATGGTCAGCGTGAATCTCCGTCTCGTTCGAAGTACTCGCGCAAAGGGGACATCTAGTATTCTCGCTAATGTCCTGGTCATGAGGGTCTTTCCTGTTCCTGTCGGACCACTGACGAGGTATTAGCCATCTCCCTCAACAGATCACCAGGCTCAGACTCACATCATCAGAACATTACTCTTCTCAATCTCAACCCTTGTGGCCGGCATCTGAGCACTGGGGGAACTTTCCGATTCCGCAGTATCCGTCTCCGCAACGGCTGGCCTCGATACCATCTCCTCTATATCTGGAGCTCTTGCCCGTATTCTTCTCACTGTCTCTCCGTCCGCTCCGGCCAGATCAACTATTGTCTCCGATCTCCCTTCTATCGGTGTTCCTTTGCGCCGTTTTAGGGCTTTACCAAGTTCTGTAGGGGGTATTGGAGGTCGTGAATTGAAATATCCATCTCTAGCTATGTGTGGCGTTAGTCCATTCTGCTCGAGGTGAGCAGTGGATATCAGCACTCACCCCAATCACGCTCCCTAGTACCAGCAGTAAGAGTATGCGCCAGCGTCTGCTCAACTTCATTTATGACATTTGGCGATTCCGTCTCCGGCGTGATCGGTGGAGATGGTCTGATGGGTAGCCGTCCTTCTGTGAGATGCGGAGGGACGTGTAATGACGCTCTGGCTCCTTCATTTGGAGAAGAACCGGTCCTCAATGCAGAACTTGATGATTCAGCTGGCGGTTCAGAATCTGCTATCAGAGGTGCAATCCGCTGAAAATGGTTGAAGACCCTGATATGGTCAGCTGATCTTTCACGATCATTAAGACGTAATCTCATAGATTGTGGAAGCAGTCAAAGGAGGAATGGTACATGACTGGCAAACAGCGATGATGCTCGGCCGATGAGGGTTGAACACTCACGCCACAGACAGGACCCGCTTTGCTTTATCTTGACCGACAATGTATTGGGATAGATGGTCAAAAAGCTGATGAATCTTAGTGAAACCTCACAAGGATGAGAATAGCCCTCACCTCTCGAGGAGAACGGGTAGACTTTGATGAGCTATATCTGATGGAAGAAGCTGCGAGTCGACGAAATCTTGTAAGACGGAAAATCTGTCGCATCTTGAGTTTTCCTTCTCTGTTTGTCTGATCTCTGGAAGCGCTGTCCGCCCGTATTCGCGATGATGTAGTTTGATCTCTAAGGAATACAAAGCGCTATCGATAAGAGCGTTGAGTCTGGTCACTACCCCGCATTAGCCGGTACAGTAAGCGGTCAAGACCGAACAGCGGTCGCGGCGATCGCCGCTTAACTATACACACAAATACGGTGGAAGCCGCTTCAATGCGTCCAGTCTAGTTACCTCTTCCTTCCTCATACTCACTGTCACTTTCAGGAAGCAGACGCAGATTGCGAGACGTACAGTACACCTAAGCCGGAGATCAGGATACGAGTTGTCCAGTGGCCAAAATCAGCGGATCGCATTTGGCAGAGAGTCCCGACTAGACGGTGCCCTTCTTAGAGTTCTGGTGGGTGCAGTAGCTGTACGATTGGGTCTTCTAGACTGATCCAATTACAGTGGTCATTTGGAGGCCCCGTCCACGAGTTGAATCTCGGCAGTAGCCTATCCTCATACGTTTGGCCCATATCTATCCTCGTATTCACCGACACCACCCCTCCTCTTTTATCATGGCCGAGAGGATAGCCCCTTTCACCGCTTCGCCTACGCCGACCTCCTCAGACTCTCGCCGAGTTGCCTACTTCTACGATCCAGATGTAGGAAACTACGTTTACTACCTCGGTCATCCAATGAAACCCCATCGAATACGTATGGCCCACAATCTTATCGTGAACTATGGGTTATGCGACGATATAGAAACGAACCACCCATTCGAGGGGGCTAGGAATGTCAACGACGAAATTACAAATGGGATGAGTGCGGATCTGGATGGAGAAAGAGTGAAATCGGAAAGATTAACAGGGGCGAGAGGAAAGGGGATGCAGGTGTTTAGAGCCAAAAGAGCCACGAGAGGAGAAATGACGAGGTTTCATTCGGATGAATACGTGGAGTTCTTGGAGAAGGTGACACCCGAGACGAGCGAGCAAATGACAGGTGGGGGTGTACGATGTGAGTGGGAAGGCTAGGCATGGCGTTCGTCCGTGAAGACTCAGAATACTGACCACTTTTCAGGTCTAACCGGAGAGGATTGCCCTGCGTTTGAAGGATTATTCGAGTTCTGCTCCATCTCCGCCGGTGGCTCAATCGGTAGGTATCACCTGACCTCCAATCTCCAAAACCTGCTAACACATATCCTAGCTGCAGCAGAAAAGCTGAATTCAGGTGCCGCAGATATCTGTATCAATTGGGCTGGTGGTCTGCATCATGCGAAAAAAACGGAAGCTAGTGGTTTCTGCTATGTCAACGATATGTGAGTAATGAACCGAGTTCGCAATAACTTTATACTGATACTGAGCACAGTGTCTTGGGAATACTCGAGCTATTACGGTGAGTGACCTGCACTGTCTCATGTGTTTCATTCGCTGACTCTAACATCAGCATACATCCGAGAGTCCTTTATATCGACGTGGATGTACATCATGGAGATGGAGTCGAAGAAGCCTTTTACACTACGGACAGAGTCATGACAGCTAGTTTTCACCGATTTGGAGAATTCTTCCCGGGTACCGGAGATGTTAGGGTGAGTTTTCCCTTGTCCTTTCGCATGGATTACTTCTGACCTCGCAGGATGTCGGTATGAAGCGAGGAAAGGGATATGCCGTCAATGTACCTCTGAGAGACGGTATAAGAGATGACTCCTTCCACTCAATCTTCAAGCCAGTGCGTATAGACTCTCATGTCAGACGATACAAACAATGTAGCTGATCAACACTAGGTTATCAATCATATTATGGAGTTTTTCCGACCAGGAGCAGTGGTATTACAGATGGGGGCAGATTCTCTAGCAGGAGATAAGCTAGGAGGTTTCAACTTGACGTTAGATGGTGAGACCCTTGTGATAACCATGACGATCCTCTGACGTCCTTACAGGTCATGGTGAATGCGCGAGATTTGTGAAGACTTTCGGTGTACCAGTGATGATGTTAGGTGGGGGAGGATACACTACGTGAGCGGCTCATCATGTCATCGGAGATTGCTAACAGTTGTTCCAGCAAAAATGTAGCGAGAGCCTGGACAAACGAGACTGCAATAATGTGTGGTCGAGAGTTGGATGAGGATCTGCCTTACAATCAATAGTAAGCCCCATTACTCCTACAGCGCGAAGAGTCCCACTGATCCCCACAGTATGGAATACTATGGACCGAGGTATAAACTTGAGGTCCTCCCTAATAACACGGATGACCATAATGCGCCGGCATACCTCGAAGCAATCAAGTTAGTTCCCGTGACAGCCAATAGAGTGCCACTGATACCATGCAGAACACAGGTCTTGGAGAACATACGAAATCTGCCGCATGCGCCAGGGGTTCAGATGCAAGCGGTACCGTCGAAGAGGCTGGGCAAGGAGTTGGGGATGAAAGATGGAGAATTGGATGACTCGGAGGATGAACTGAATCACCGGATACGCAGTGAGTATCATTATTTCTCTAGTACAGGGCCATCAGCTGATGGTGACAGAACTGATAAAGCAACGCGCCAATGGTTCATACTCTCCACCGACGTCTGATGAAGACTCGGACGATGACCAGCCTCATCGATCGATCAAACAAGGTCGAAATATCTCCCGTCGATTACAACAGCGTCGACAGCGAGACTCCCCTATGTCATCAGAAGACGACCCATGTGGTGTCAGGAAGAAGAGGACATTCTTCCATCAGAAGAAACAAGAAGCGAAAATGAGTCGAAGGATGGGTCTGACAGTACCAAATCTAAATGGATTGAATGGTGATGTCCCGATGGATATCATGGTCAATGGAGTGATAGGGCTGTCGAGGATGGATGAAGGGAAAGACATAAGTAGAGCGGGAAGTCCAGGTAGTGTTGTATGATTTTCCACTTGATTCGTAGGGTCTATCCATCTCTTGTGGTATCGGTTGGACTAAGATGGCAATGTAGGTACAATGTGTACTGACAAATGTACTGAGCGTGATTGAGCGGAAATTCCTGAAACATATTGATTTTTAGCAAACCCTATCGATATCAGTCGAAACATCTAGACGTCCTTTGTCTTTACCCTACCCTACCTTACATGAAGACCTCCTTCAACATACCGATGGAACAAGAACTATTATCTCAGTGTCAATGATCGACATAACACCTGCTTATATATAATGTATGTCGGAGGATGGTCAGGCCTTTCACAGATGCGGATAGAAGTAAGAGTTCAGAATCGCTTCGAGCGCTACAATTGGAGCTGATATATCTCTAGAATTTTATCGCGACTGGGAAAAACACGAACGCGAAGTGGCGCGATCAAATTCGCGAGTAACTAGACAAGTGGGAAACGAGCGTCTTGTATCGGAAGGACGGCCAGTCAAGGAGAAGTCGGTGATTTCAACATTATTATCCATACTCCGGCGGGGTCAGCGGGACGACGAAAATGATTCAACTGATTCAAGTTTGGAATTGGCATACAGTGATCCTGGATTCGAGCAAAAAGTCGAAGTGGTAAATGGGAAAAGAAGAGTTATAAACAGCAAGATTGGAGATTCGTCAGATTCAGACCTCGATTATGAACTATCCACTAGGGAACGAGTACAGGCGCACAGTTCGGATAGGTCGATTGGTGCTTCGGGTCTCAGCGCTAAAGTTCGAGACAAAGCTAGATCATTGTGGCCGAGGGCAAATCGGGCAGATGAGAGAGATGATCTAGTGATATACGAAGATGATGCGTACTCTTCCTCAATTAGCTCTTTGGAATCAGACGAGCGTACTCATAGTAATCCGGATCCTCGTCGACTTAGTCCCCCCATCTCACCTTTACTTGATGACGAAAATGACACGAGAGCGAATAGTCAAAATGATCACAATGAAGAAGAAGGTGATACACAAGATACAGAATCTCGATTGAAAACTCGCGCAAGACTAAGATCGTACTTTCCTTCAAGTCTTTCGTCTGGGACGACACGATATATCTCGAAATCTGGTAGATCAAAGAGAAAGAATACGACCAGCGAGAATATCATTGAAGAGCGGGAGGGAGAAAGATTTCGGCGTTCTCAGCGTGGATATACAAATGAACCGCGGAATGAGGACTCATGGTCGGGCACGTCCAGCAGCAGTGAGACATACGAAGAAGAGGAAATCATAGTAAAACACAATTGGAAACCCCCTGTTAAATCAAGAGGAGTCATCTCATCGCGCTTGTCCGAGTTCTCTTCGAATCACAACTGGAAGCTTGGTAAAAAAGGAAATGGCAAGTCCGGATTTACGAAGGATACAGAGGATACATCAGAAAAGGAATCGGATCGAGGGTCCAAACGTGATTATGAGGGATATGACTTTGAGGACCTGCCTGACTACGAATCGTCCGATAGTGATGAACAAGATGACCGATCAGGTGATGACGAATCAGGCGATAGAAATACAAGGGAAGCACTTGATTCCAGCGACGGCCAAAATAGGGATCACACCGGCAAATCATCCAGTGTCCGAACCAGATCTAGGATAAAATCAACTGTCTCCGACTATTCCTCTCGATGGGGAAACAGAAGAGGAAAAGACAGGCCTATGTCGATAATTACTGAAGACGAGGAAGAAGAAAAAACTGACAATCCAGTTGAGGATATAATCGAAAGTAATAATTCCAAGTCGGAAGGGACGAGTGGCCGGGCTACTGGTCAAGCAAAAGTTTCAGTCAACGGCAAATCCAGGGAAAGTAATAAGAGCGTATCCGGTATCAAGACCAAGTCCAAGACAAAATCGTTTCTGTCCGACATCTCGTCGAGGATGAGAAGATACACCCCGAGATTAAAGAGGAAGAAAGACACGTCGATGATCACGGAAGATGAACAAAGACCAGATGAAGATGAACAAGGATCAGATGAAGAGCAAGAGGAAGAAAGAGTCCAAGACACAGTTCCCAGCCCAGATGTTGTTTCTACCCATACGTTAAATAGTCGCAACGAGACAGAGTGGTTAGCGGGTGGAACAGACGCGAGAAAAACCTCCGAAGCTAGTGGAAGAGGAGATATTGGAACCAGAGATCAGACCAGAGATACATTAGAAGATCAAACTGAGGACACTCAAGACCCGACAACAGAACATACAGCACAATCTACGAATGTAAACGATACGACAAAGGACAGCTATGTAAGTCGATTAAAGCAATCGTCGCGATTTCAAAAATTCCGATCTCTAAGTACAAGGCTCACAAGATCACAAAGTCGACGAAAACCCTCAATTTCCTCCGGTTCTTCCTCGAGCTCAGATGAATGCTTTATTGCCGAGGAGAAAGGTAAAGGTCCTGCGAGTCCGGTCAGAAGTCTCTCTTTAAAGGAGAGGGATAGTGGGGATCGATCTCGAGAAGTATCTACGGGAAGAAGAGAATGGTGGGATCATTCACATTATGAGAGTCTAGTCGGAGATACGGAAAGCGAGGACAGTCTCTACGCGCCACCATCTCCTCGGCGCAACAGAGAGGAAGCGAGGACTGAAGATTCCATTGGAGATGGAACTCGACCTCGACCTCGAGTGGAAGAAACGGGCACAGAGGGATTGACCGAGGAGTCGGACACAGAGGTGGAAGAGAGTATAGAGAGGAAATCGTCTGTATTAAAGGATGAGACTACCGATAATCGTGGGTCATTTGGTATACCCAGCACTTGTCTTGCTTGAGCTCATAAACTCATTCAGTTTCGAGAAAAGTCAAGTCGTATGATACACTACGGCGAAGCTCCAAGCAGGAGAGCTCTCGTAGACGATCTCTCCTTTCAAGACCTCGAACTAAGGATGGTAGTCGCAAAAGCGGTCTATCAGGAGGACCGGGGCCCAGTACGAGAACGACCAGAAATAAAACCACAGCCCAAGGCACCGGTCAAGTCAAAGAGGTGTTTACCGATCTTGAGGAGAGCACAATTCCTTCCACTCACTCAGCATCTTTGTCTGTCCCGACAGGCGTAGCTACAACTAGGGAACTTACAAATTTCATCAGAAACCTCGGATCCCCACCACCGAGCGCCACCCACGACATGTTGAACAAAACATCTCTCTCTCTCCACAGCACAACCGCGAACACTACCACCAAGACCGGTGCACGCTCTTTCGCGAATTCTTTCAGGAATACCATTTTCAGAAAGTCCAGGAAAACAAGTATCGCCAGCACAACGCAGAGTAGAACAAGCAAGACCTCTGGAACCAAAAGCCAAGCGTATGGTACTTATGCTTGGAAGAATCGGCATCACATTTACGATGCTCAGCATGGTCGTGATACTTTACCGTACTTTAGAGAAGATCCGCCACCGACGACATTCAGTAAGCTCACGAGTCATATCCCTGGACTCACACGTACTGTGACGACCGAGAAGTCGAGCGAGGACAGGACAGTCAATGATTCGGGCGGAGACAATGTCACTACAGAAGTGGAAATGGCAGACAGCGGCTCATCTGAAAGACCGACTTCTCCCCTCAGCGAGGAGAATCATGTGCATGCTGAAATAGTGGAGACGACCTTGCCAGAACCGACCTTACCAGAAACGACTACTACTCCGAGGCGATTCTCATTCGAGGAAACCTCAGATACACTACCTTCGCAAGTTCTCACAGATATCAACAACGCTGTTAGTCATATGAGGCGATCCAACATCCTTGACGAGAATATGAGTAGTGCTCGCACTACCTTGACCATTTTAGCAAACGAAACCAAAGACTGGGGTGCTACCGATTTCTCAGACCCTATGACATTCTCTCGATATAGCCGATCTATTGTAGACAAGTTGACACAGGCCAAAAGTTTAGCGGATGCGCAAACCAAGGAGATGGCTAAATCGAAGACAAGTGAATACTACGAGCTTCAAACTGCGTCGGATTGTCTACACCATGCTCTGACCTCGCTGAACACAGAGATCAACTCGAGGTGTGTTCTCTGACAGTGTTCCCGGCCGTACGCTGACTGGTCATAGGTCTAGTATGCCAGACCATACAACCCGCACAAGTAGATTGAGGAAGAGAAATGTCACATTTGACGATGTCCTCGGATCCTCCAAGGAACCAGTAACTACGACAGATAATCCTACAGGAGCTTCGAGCGTCGAACAGACTGTCGAAGCCTCAAGAGGAGGTTCAAGTAATCCATGGAGGAAATGGAGAGAATCCACCAGATCCAAGACGCGAATAAGCGATACAACAATACCGGAGACCATTAGACCCGAATACTTGACCTCTACAGGAGACAGTAGGAGTGAAGGAAGGACAACGGATGATGGTATTACAGGCAGCAGCAGAAAAAGAAAGAGGGGCTGGTACTCGGGAAGCGGTCCATTTAGCACCAGGAAGAGTAAAAATGGTCTCAGTATCGAGACAGGAGATAATACCAGTGCTCTCGGAGAAGTAATGAGTAGCATGTTCTCGGGCATGTAACTTGTTCTTGCAAGTTCGTTGTATGCATTGTAAGAGGCTGGGCCAGCGAGAAATAGTGGGAAGCTGAGAACATGAGAAAGGAACGATGAATGACGTAAACACGGCAGTTTGTTCCGGATATCCGACATTCTCCGTCGCAGCCGTCGCGGAGGATGGTATTGGTGCTGAGGATAATGGGGAGGGCGAGTAGCAAACCAAGGGACAGATAGTTAGAGAATGAGTCTATCTAGAGTGTATATCGCTTACTGGCCAGAAGCTAGAAGATGCAAGTTGTGTGAGCATACACAATCAATCTTACGCCCCGGATCTACGCGCGAAGTTTCAAACTTCAAACACCCTTTTTAACGTCACCCTGTTGTCAAGCTTAAGATTGGAATGATAGGAGTGTGTAGTATATAAGATATGATTGTCAAGCTGCATGACATGTATTGTTCCATTGCTCTGCGCTGAGCTGAGTCATTGATTCCATCACAAACTTCCAATATTAGCGAGTAAACAAGGGTTTAACTGGAATTTCAGTTCTTTGACGTCAGCGTAACTAACTGACTATCCGCTCGGACCTTAAACCTCCTTTCTTTCTTTTTCCCTCTTTCCAATCCCTTTCTTCCTTTACAACCTTTTCCTTCTTATCAACTTACATCTAGCTCCCTCTCTGTCTATACCCTCCGAAGAGTATCACCTAAAAGTATCGCCATACATCCCTCGTAGGTCCTCGAAAGAAATCAACCGAAATGTCCGACGCGAATCAGGCTGGACGAAATTCAAACAACTCTGCATCTCAAAGTATCCCCGGTTCTCCATATACCAATACTCATACAAGTTCCCCTGGTACTTTCTTCACCCCCAAGATGACTCCAACACCTTCAGTTGGCGCTTCACCGAAACTCAACTCGACAGAAGGGAAAGAGCAAAGGTTGATTGTTGTCAGTAATAGATTACCAGTGACAATCAGCAAAGATGCCAATGGAGAGTATCACTTCAAGGTAGGTCAAATCTCTCTTTCTGTCACTACTCGCTGCACCATAGGTACCCTACTGGCGTTCAACCTCGCTCTCCTTCCACCGGAATGTTTCAACAGCATCTCCGAAACTTGACCACGTGTGACAATTCGCTGACATGAAATTCGTAGATGTCATCTGGAGGTCTAGTTTCCGCCTTGTCAGGATGCAAGAAGACTATGAGCTTTACCTGGATTGGATGGCCAGGAAAGGATGTGAGTGTAGTGTCAGGTGATATTGAAATCACCTAACCAAACATAGATCCCTAAAGCAGACCGAGAATTAGTCAACTCCCGACTATTGAAGGAATACAACTGTTACCCAGTCTACCTTTCTGACGAGCTTGCCGACAGACATTACAATGGTAAGCTGAATGAATTATTATCACGTCACAAACTCACGATTGAAGGATTTTCCAACTCCATCTTATGGCCCCTGTTCCACTACCACCCAGGAGAGATGAACTTTGACGCCGCCAACTGGCTGGCCTACCGAGAAGCTAATATGCGATTCGCCGATGTCGTAGCTTCCATGGTCTCTGCTGGCGATATGGTTTGGGTTCAAGATTACCATTTGATGCTTCTTCCTATGCTTCTCCGATCCATTATCGGTGGAGAATCCGCTCAAGGCGAGATGGTTAGGAAAGAGTTGGGCAGAGTCAAGCAAGGCGTGGATGATGAGGTCGTCAAGGAGGTTCTCGGTATGAGCCCAGGTGTAGCTGCCGGCGTGGATGATGGTTCGGAGGTATTGGACGATGTGGATGAGGAAGGAGAAGGTCTGATGATCAAAAAGTCTGCGGGTTCCGCTCCGACCAGACCACAGCGACCTGGACTTGGAAGAGCTATGAGTGCCTTCCAGCAACAGGAGGAGGTTGCCAGGCAGAAGGGCAAGGAGGGAGTCCGAATCGGTTTCTTCTTGCATACCCCATTCCCGTCAAGCGAAATTTACAGGTGAGCTAGCTCCGCATTCTCTCTTGAGCAAGCTGATCGTATCAGAATCTTGCCAGTCAGACGTGAGATCTTGTTGGGTGTTCTGCAGTGTGACTTGATCGGGTAAGTCTGTTCCAACGCTTCTTTCACTATGCTCATTCGTAGTTTCCACACATACGATTACGCTCGACACTTCCTTTCGTCCTGCACCCGAATCCTTGGTCTCGAGACAATGCCTACTGGCATAGAGTTCGAAGGTCGATATGCTCAAGTCGGCACATATCCCATCGGTATCGAGCCAATGCAATTCGTCGAAGGGCTTCAGAGGGAGAACGTTCAAGCTCGAATCAAGACATTGACAAAGAGGTTCGAGGGCTGCAAGGTTATCATCGGGGTTGATAGATTGGATTACATCAAGGGTATTCCACAAAAGCTTCATGCTCTAGAGGTCTTCCTAGCTCAACACCCAGAATGGGTCGGAAAGGTAAGCATGGCTCAACTGGACTCTAGAATTTTGCTGAAATCTTCAGGTCGTCCTAGTCCAGCTTGCCATTCCTTCTCGACAAGATGTGGAAGAGTACCAGAACTTGCGAGCTTGTGTCAATGAGCTTGTAGGTAGAATCAACGGTCGATTCGGTACCGTCGAGTTCATGCCAATCCACTACATGCACAAGTCGGTGCCCTTCGAGGAATTGACCGCTATGTACGCTCTCGCCGATGCCTGTCTCGTCACTAGTACTCGAGACGGTATGAATTTGGTAAGCCTCAATGGTCTTCAGGAATTCCAGCTCACGTTCTAGGTTGCCTACGAGTACATTTCGTCTCAGGTTGACCGACACGGTTCCATGATCCTGTCCGAATTTGCTGGTGCCGCTCAATCATTGAACGGAAGTTTACTCGTCAACCCATGTAAGTCATGTATAGTATCGCAAAAAGATCTAGCTTATACGCCGTAGGGGACGTTCAGTCGACAGCGGATGCTATCCACACTGCTTTGACTATGGGTGCAGATCAACGAAAGAGCAACTGGGAGAAGCTGTACAACTACGTCAGCAAGTACACTGCTGAAGCGTGGGGTGTATCCTTTGTCAATGAGTGTGAGTTTGGACCCTTCATCTTGTGATTGAAACTGACCACAGCGCAGTGAACAAGCTCTCTGGCCACAAGCCCGCAGGACCCTCTGTTCCAGGACGACGAAGAAGTACTACCAACTTGTCAAGAACAAGTAGTAAAGCTTCAATGAAAAGACGACCGAGTCACGGAGCCAACGGCTCAATTTCGGTCAACAAGTAGACGATGATTCGTCGCCTAATAGAATAACTTGGGAATTTTGTGATAGATATACTAGGAGAGTCTTGAAAGAAGGTAAATCCGGGAAGAACACGTACGAACAAGGAAGTATTGTGGATATGACGAGATACACGAAGAGTTAATGTTATGCACTCTATGATATGTGTCGCTTGACACTTTTCCGACCTGGTTGAGAATTCTAACGTTGTACCAAATGCATGATAGACCCAAATAACTGGATCTTCTTCCATGGTATCATGGTATAAAACAAACAGGATCCAAATCGAGTTTAAAGAAAATCTATACACAAAGCGACCAAAAGGAATTCTATGTGAGGTTAAAAGGGAGAGTGTTTTACCCCATGTTTCTATAATGTTACTGTATTTTTACTATGGCTTTCAACTGACGAAAATATCTAATCCCACTCTCCGAGGCTGACAGACATGCTGGATATTTACTCTTTACCCCCTTACTTGGGTGAATCTCCCTTTCCGTCTTTAGCAAAACTGCCCACTTGCATGAATCTCGAGAGAACCGCTTGTGTGTCTCTTTTCATTGAAGCTTT
>JALPCA010000302.1:0-14136 GCA_026538345.1 Cryptococcus sp. GC_Crypt_4 | reverse complement strand
GTTCAAGTCGTCCAAAAGTTCAGAATCTTTGTTAAATTTGTTTACCAAACCGCCCAAGCCGAAGGCGTTATGACGCGCAAGCATGTTGATCGGATTGTATTTGAAGTCGAGGAAGTGTTCCAAGAACGACATTCGGGGATAAGCTACATATATAGTAAGACCGTTGTCTACTGTAAATAGGAGCAGCTCACCAATCGGCACGCCTAGAAGAAGTACCAGCTGTTCCATACCCTTGACCTTCCTGACTTCATTGAACACTTTGTCATAGGTCTTTCTCGTTACGATTTGATGTAGCTTTCGCTCAGCTCGACAGTCTAGAGCCAACATGGTGACCTTTGGACCGAGGTAGACCAGTAGGGAATGCGAAGGGAAAGGAATCCAAGCTCCTGGTTCGCCAATGATCATCGACTTCACAACATGAGTTCCAGGTACGGGGTTTATACCGTCGACGGCATCATTGATGAACAATTGAAAAATGGTGAACCAAAAGTATCCTCTTGATCCAACAAACGACATGACAGGTGAGGCTTGAGTCTCGTCGTCGTAAGTACCGAAACCATCGATTAGATCGTGATCATCCAGCATGTTGACCATCGGAACCGAAGAGTTGGCTCGAGCGAAGGCATTTGACCTAAAGATCTTGCAATAGTGGTTGAAGTAAAATCGGTCCACAGCAACTTTTATATCTTCCGTCAAAGGATGAGTAATCTTGGCCTCCCTATCTGAGGCATTGATCCAGGATTGCAATTCAGGCTCTCGTGTGATTGGATCACAGTAGATCTGGTCGCCTCCGCCAACCATACAGTGGAAAGGCTGTTCTTGGTGCTTGAGCAGTAAATCTTCCCAGACTGGGTCATAACCCGATAGATATTCGCCCTTGAATTCATCCGGGTTGACTCCTGAACTGAAGCCTGAGGTCCATAAATATAGGCAGACTTAACATCTAACAAGTGATGACCTACCGTTACAACTGTGAGCTGCCCATCGGAAGTTCTGGCCAAGTGCTGGCACAACGAAACCCATTTCTGCACCGCCGTTCAGACGATACCTCACTGACATCTCGACAGCCTGTAAAGGTATCTCCATGATGAATCGCCAGAAGCTATGAGAACCATTATGTCCGGTGTAATGGTGAAACCTTTGTGCTTGGATCTGTGCGGGTTGAAGCAGCTGATGTTGCGCATCATGGATCACTGGGTTTGTGGCTGAAGGTGGAGAGTATGGGTGGAACGAGAGAGAGAGGACCGGAGCAGGGTCGTATCTGCTGCCTCTGAAACGTGTCAGTCCTCGTAGGCTTGGCAATCCAATACTCACGCATCAGCTGTGACTGCCATGGCAGCTCCTTGCCAGATGTTGTTCTTCGTGGTGTAATATGCTAGAAGAGGTCCACACCTGAGCTAATCAGCCATCGATCATGTCAAGGTAGGCGAGAAAACTCACATCATTTGTAGGTGAGGGTTCATACTCTGGGATACACTCCAACGTCTAGCCATTCCAGGTTTGTCGCCATTCTCCCCTGGTACTTGCAGACTTCCATTGAGCTGTCCACCTTTAGCGTGATCGTCCCATTGGCCTTGGGTCTGCCTGTATTTCTCTACTACATCCGCCGTGGGTCCAGGTGAAGTATGCGTTCCACTAGCTTCGCCCATAGGTTCCATCGCGCCTTTGTCCAGACCAGATGGCTTTCCCGCATTTTCCTTTCCACCTTCCTCCGCTCTTGTTCCTACAGTACCAATCTTGCCAATCTTGGGATCTGGATCTGGTGCGGCAGCAGAAGGTGCCGGACCATTCATAGCTTCGAGGACTTTACCATCTTGCTGTTCATCGGGTAGGATCGTACCAGATGATGAATGTTCTGGAAGATAGGTGTGTAGGTGGAGAGATGGGTGGGAGTAGTAGGACGCGTGGGCATCTGCAGCAGCTTTACGAGCGAGATGTTCAGCACGATGAAGCACACGCGGTGATGCGTTGTCCCTATGGCAAAGAATCAGTCTGTGCGACTCTCGATGGGACAACAACATCGCCTCGGGTCAGTACTCACATATTGCTTGTATATGAATTAGAAGATTATTGTTGAGGGCACTATACTTTACAAGCGTTTATGTCGAGACGATCAATTATCTAGACATGATATCAGTATTATAACTTATATGACTCGATCCCGTCCTCGATCTTAGCGGTCCTTACGACCTTCTTACGACCCGTTGCGGAAGTCAAAGGAAGTGTTGAAACAGCGCAGTCTCCGCTTGGCAAGACCCAGTCTAGTCTGCGCAGTTTGTGATGATCAGAGGAAGGTACTCACAGGATCTTAGATGGAACTTGATACAGAGGATTCAACCAGATGATATGAGGAATGAGTGACAGATGAATTGGTCGAAAAATCGTATCACAACCATAAACAAAGATGACGCAACTTTAACTCCCTGAAAAGTCTTGGCATTCAACTTGGGGCATGGTATAAATCTGATTATAATTCTGCATGAAATAACACTATATACAGTGGTAACAAGGTGTGAGATTGACCAGCAGGTCTACAGGACCTTCTCGATATGTGAAGCTAGGTCTTCTGGTTTTGTTCCAGATCCGAATCGACCGACAACGTGACCTTCTCTGTCAACAAGGAATTTGTTAAAGTTCCTAAGGGCAAGTCAGCTTGTGCGATTGTGCGATAAAATGTCCAGTAAAGAACTCGGTACTCACCACTTGATAGGTCCCTCGTGACCTGGCTGAGCTTTCAGCCATGAGAAGACATCGTTACCGTTCTTTCCATTGACCTCGGACTGTATCTGGTGAATACACTAATTGACATGGAACAATCATCATTCACCTTTTTCATCAGCTGGAAAGTGACACCGTGGTTGACCTGACAGAATTGAGAAGTCTCCTCATCTGTTCCTGGATCTTGACCGGCAAACTCATTCGAAGGGAATCCCAGGACGACCAACCCTTTCTCTGAGTATTTCTTATGCAGTTCCTCAAGACCAGTAAACTAGCAAAGTCAGTCAGTCATCGTACTTCATGTTATGGGTGACGTCGAATGTTCTGGACGTACTTGAGGTGTGTAACCACTAAGACGATCGTCAGCGACATGAACAACAAGGATTCTGTATGAAAATACCTACCATTTAGTAGCAGTGTTAATTATCAAAACGGCTTTGCCTTTTAAGTCGTTCTATGGATATATTCAGTACTTGTCATCCGTTATGACATAGATGCCCAGGTTGTATGACTCACAAAGTCTAGTTCTTTATTCTGTCCAGGCAACTTTGCTTTCAGATCGTAAAAGTTCTTGCCTTTCATTTCTTGGTTGACAGCTTCTGGTAGAAAACCTGAGATGGTACTGAAGAGACCCATGTTGATGATATATTAGCCTGTTGTAAAGTAATTGGTGTTTTAGATAGTGTAAGATGAAGTCGATCTTCGATGACAAGCGAGTTATAGCTACAGAGGGGATTTCGGACAAAGGACAGTTGATGCTGCTTCAAGCTGCTTGTGATTAATCGATGAACAAGTTAAAAGAAGAGATTGATGTTATAGATTCACTGATATTCCCAGCTAGCAAGTTCTAAATCTGTTTGTTTCAATGGCGACGGCGACGGCGAATGGACAAGAATCCGACCACACCTACGTCAATCGCCTATCAACAGGCACCGCTCATCGTCCTTCTCCGACGTTCCGAATTTCACGGCACTTTGAGTGTTTTGGGTGGCAGAATGTTTATTCAGCTTGAGCCACGTAATAATTATGACTGAAATGCTGAAAACAACTCGCTAGAACCCTCCGAATCCTCTCAAACACCGACAAACACGCCTGGCCCGAAAAGCAAAATCGATGCATATCATACACCGGCACCAGACTTTTCCGAAGCATGATACAAGATATTGATAAGCTAACCCATTCATGGAACGAGGTCGGGCAGAATGACAACAAAAGCTTAGTCAAAATTGATTTTAGTAGGTGGTGGTGCGTTCGTAGTATCTTTGTAGAAAGCGCCATAGGAACCGTGTTCTAGAGTTCTATGTCAATATTACACCGATCACATGGTAGATTTTGACTCACCCTTCTTTTTGATAGTGGAGGGGAATCGGTCCATTTCCTTTGGTATCTAATAATTGGTAAGCTATCGAGGTTCTGAATGATGCAATAATGACTTACCTCCGCGCCAACATCCCTCAATACCCTCATGAATTCTCCAGCAAGGGACTTCTCGTGTGCCTCTCCGGTGAAGAATGTAACAGCTTCACCGCTCTTTCCAGCTCGTCCAGTACGGCCGCATCGATGGACAAAGTCCTCTGGTCAAAGTTAGCTTTGTCATCAATGTCAAAAACACGTTACTGACCAGTAGTCAAAGGGAAAGTGACGTTGAGGACCAAACCGACATCTGGGATATCTAAACCCCGAGCAGCAACATCGGTAGCCACCATGATGTTCACTGAACCGGTCTTGAACTTGTCAAGGGCTTTAAATCGGGCATCTTGTGACAGATCCCCGTGTAGGCCAGCGACCGAATAACCAGCTTTTCGAATGGTAAACTCTAGTCGTTGAGCCTCTTTCTTGTATAGAGCGAATACGAGGATTCGAGTTGGCGAAGCAGCGCTCGAAGGATGTGCTTTCAGGTGTTGTTTGAGGTGGTACAGCATTCGGCCACTGGTTATGGTCAGGACGTGAGAATAAGAAATGTTTGAACAAACTCACTCCTTCTGTCTAGGGTCATCGAGAACTTCAACAATCTGTGAAATCCTCTTGTTGGCGCTCAACTCGTCACTTCCAACCGTCACTCTGATTGGGTCTTTCAAAAAGGTACTAGCGAGACGTCTGACTGATTCAGGCCATGTTGCTGAGACTAAACAGGAGATAAGGAAAAACCCGCAAAGGATGAAAGATTTTATACTCACACATGACAGTTTGTCGGCCTGACTCGTGACCTGGACAATGTGCGATGATTCTCCTGATATCATTTTCGAAACCTTGATCCAACATTCGATCGGCTTCGTCAAGAACAAGATATGAGATACTACTCTGATTAGAACTGCGACCCAGGCAAGTTATCATCACCAAACTCACTTTGATAAATCGAGATCACCTGAATCCGCTAAATCCAACGTCCGTCCCGGTGTTCCAACTACAATCCTAACTTCCTTCCTTGCCAAATCCCTAGTCTGTGGGTCTTTGGGTACACCACCAAAAATACAAGTACTCTCAATACCTAGACTTTTTCCGGCTAGAGCAAGATTCTCATGTGATTGTTGAGCTAATTCTCTCGTTGGTGCTAAAACCAAAACACCGACATTTCCTCCTCTTCCTTTCCCTTTCTTCTTCTGTTCTCGATTTTGTAAATGATTAAGAGCTGGAACACCGAATGCGAGAGTTTTACCAGATCCAGTCTCGGCGATACCGACTACATCTCTACCGCCCAATAAGGCAGGCCATGAACACGCTTGAATTGGCGTAGGTGAAGGGAATTTTGAGAGGTAAGACAAGAGAGAAGCGGGAACAGGAAGAGTAGGGATAGTAAGGTGAGGAGGGTAAAGTGGCGGTAGTAGAGTGATATTATGGGTCTTGAGGTATGCGTTGTGTTCAGTGTTGAAATCCGATGGAGCGATTAATGGTGCAGAAGTGCTGGGGGCAGCAGCGGCAGCAGCAGCTTTAGCAGCTTTCTTTTGAGCTTTCTTTGACATAGCTGGCTCGGCAGCAGTCTCAGTCTCAGCAGCGACCTCCTTCTTCTCCTTCTTCTCCTTCTTCTCAACAGGAGCACTCTCCTCAGTCACCGCAACAGCGGCAGCTTCATCCCTCTTCCTCTTCTTGTCCTTCTTTTCCTTCTTTTCCTTCACTTCTCCATCGACGGGCGCAGCGGCACCTTCAGCAGCGGCCTTCTTAGCTCGTTTCTCCTCCTTTCGCTTTCGCTTCTCCTCTTTGCTAATTTCGGGTTTGGGCGAACTCATACTGACTTCGTTAGACATTTTTTGGAGTAGGTAAATATGTGAATAGGTTGATTTCATCTGATCGTAGAAGTGGAGGTTTAAACTTTTTTCAAAAGCTGGCGGAGCACGCCGCCGCTTAGGCCTTAGCATGAAATAAATAGATATGGTCTAAATCGCAATCAAGCAACGAGGTGCATAGGCTGATGTGTAAGAGATCGCCCCACAGCACATTCTCACTTGTTCTCCTCGTCCTTCTTCTCGGCATACTTGAGTAAAGCTTCTCGAGGCTGATGATATGTTAGCGAAATCTGCGAATCTTGAACATGCGAAACTCACATCCTCGTTCATGAGTCGATCCCTTCGGCGGAATGTCAGCTACTTCTCCACTGCTTAAAGTGAATCCAGCTCACGTGAAAATAGTCTGAACTGTACTGGCCATAGCACTTGCACCCAATCTTCCACCCTTTCCTGCTCCTACCATTGGCTCCATTGGCTTCATCTTCTTTCCTCTCTTTTCTCTTTGGTGAAGACTTTCTCCGTATTTCACGTCTTGATACATTGGCAGGGCGTCTGGGGTGTAGATGACAGGATTGAGATTGGCAGAAGTGAATGATGCGTCTCTTGGTGCTGTTCTCTTGAGTTTGGCGAGGGGTAAGAGTGCACCATGCATTGATGATCTAGGGTTATATAGGACGTGAATGGCTCCGGTGGAGAGTGTTACCAAGATCTAACGAGCATCAGCGACGTTCTAACGGAAGTCTGACAATACCCACTTGATTTATCCTGGTGTGCCACAAAACTCGAACAACACTTCCTTCGCCTATTGGTATCCTCCTTTGCTCAGACAAATCTTCGCTACTTAGGAACACCAAAGCACCCTTCTCTCCTTTCTTCGCTGGTATACCAGTCAATATCGACTTGCCATCAGGCGAGAAGATCAAGTTGGTTTCAGGATAAACATTGCCTAGCCCTTCTGCTACAGCAATGGGTCTCCGTATAGACTTGACATCCCAGACTGGAAGAGTTAGCTCGACCACGAAATGCAGAGTAGAGAGCTCACGCTTGACCGTATCGTCTCCGCCTCTTGTTGCTATCCTCGTACCATCTCTCGAAAAAGCCACAGAGGTGGTCTCTGATCCTTTTGTATGTGCCGTTTCACAGGTATAATTCGGTCTAGCAAGATTGGAATTGGTATTCCACACATGTAATGTACCGTCGATACAAGCTCATACCTCATCAGATCATGTGTCGTGTGTATGACAGGAATACTCACCTCCCGCAACCATTTTGCCATCGCTACTCCAAGCGCAAGCAGTCACCCTTGTCCTCGCCCCCCTTTCTTTCGATTTCACAACTATCACATGTTTCTGTTTCCGTTTGTTTCCCACGTCCCATATACTGTTGTCATCAGACAGAATCTCGAGAAATATGAACTACCTACCGTAATGTAGAATCGTTTGAACATGTCAAGAATTGACTTTTATCCGTTGGATGCCACGATCCACCGTTGATCTCGGCTGTGTGTCCACTACTAGTATAAGCTCGGCCGAAAGCAAGCCAGCATCGCCAACTCACCTTGTATTCTTCATGTCCCGCAGATACACATCTCCCTTATTGAACTCCATCCTATATTCATCAATTCTTGAGTTATTGAACGAATCAAGCAACACTTACTCCTCCTCTCCATCTTTGTTAAACACCTTCGGTATCAGAGTACCTGATATCACCAATAGGTACTGTCCATCAGGTGAATAGTCCAAGTCGTGTACATGGTAATTCCCATTAGCTTCCCATGATTTGAAAGGTTTCAACCTAGAGTCCATTCCTCCGAAATCCCATAATTTTGTATCATAATCATGTGATCCAGAAGCTATACGAGCACCCGATGGATCTACCGCAATGGCCGATACGACCTGTTGATTTAGCCCGTGTTTGAGATCTCTGTAGACCACTCCACATACCTTTGTATGCTCTTTCAGGACAATCTCATGGGTTATCGGAGTCGTATCCTCATCTTCTTCGACATCGTCCTCATCGTCATCATTCCCGTCCTCATGTTCCTCATCATCTGCTTCTCCCTCTGCTTTCCTCTTGGATCCAGCTGTAGGCGGCATTGGTCCGATATCATCATCATCATCCTGATCTTCACCTGTCACATCCCGCTTAGGAATAGAAGGTGGGGGTATTGACGGTCCCGAGTCGTAGCTTTCTTGCTTTGGCGGTGGGATCATCTACGAGGATTGATCAGATGCGACTCACATTCGACTAAAGTGCTCCATCTGCTGCAAAGGACATACCTGGTCGTCCCTTTTGGTTTTCTCCATTTTGGCCTTCATATTGACCTTGCCATCTTTGGCTTTCTTGCCGAAGCTCATTGGGAGTCCCATTCCGTCCATCTCGATAGAGATTGTTCCGTTGCAGCACAATGTGAGTTGAAATGCGTTGGAAGAACAATGTTGACAAGTTCATCGACGAAGCAACAATGCCGGCGAGCACTTGAGAAGGTCACGTGATCGGATTTTGACTCAATGGATGATGAGTTGAGCTTTGAGATAGGACTCCTCGACACCTACTAAGGGGGTCTCATGATCTTCGATAGAGTTTTCGATGGGCGAGAAGATGAGGAGCCCATAGTTTCTGATATGCCAAGTTTCTACGTCTCGGCTCCATAAGCTATAACCCAGCTGCAGATCCCTTCCCAGTCAGCTTGAATAAAAGCAATCGTCGTGGCGTAATGGCTACGGAGCATGACTGTCAATTGAAAGCCGTAAGACTAGTACTAGTCTAAACAATCATGAAGTAAATGCAAGACTGAGCGGGAGGAAGAAACCTCCAGAACAGTCCGAATGTGACAGACGATGGATTCGCCACCATGTCTTCTTTACAGGAACATGCATGGTCGGTCAAGTCTTCGGTACCAAGTGTTTCGCGGCGAGACTGACTTCTTCTTTCTCAGCCTTTGAGTTTCTGGAAACTACAAGATAGATCAGACCGACAATAGCAATACAAAGAATGATTGTGGCCTCTTGCCAATTCTCCAGAGCGGCTGATTCGATGGAGCTAACTATGTTGATTATCAGTGTGGCGTCTGGATTGAGCAATGATGACTGACCTGAAGGATTCATCTGCTGAGGAGACATAACAGGAACGACAGGAGCCATATATCCCCTTGGACTCTTCTTTGTCCTGATTTGCTTACCTTAGCTCGGGTATCAGCTCCGCCGAGTCTTTCACGGTCGAACTCTCACTTTTAATATTGACAGATGGATTCTTCTGTTTCTTCTCCTTATCCGCAGGCGGTGGATTATTCTCTTTTGTCAAAGCTGCAAATTGAGCTGCTTGCATTTGTTGAGAAGCCATTTGCTGCATCATCATTTGGTTTATCATCATCATTTGCATCTGTTCGCCCATGTTCGGACCGGAATTCTGCTGTGGCGTTTGTCCTGTGACGATTTGTATCTGCCCTCTGAAGAAGTTCAGCCTTCTCTTTAGGTATGATACAACTATCATATTAAACTAAACACTCACCGATCTGGCTGTGAATGCTTGGAACCCTTCTTACTTCGACTCCCCTTCCCTCGTTTCCGCTGATACGAGTTACGATCAGCATCGGCATAGTCTGCTCGCCAGTGTGTCTGAGGAGGATCGTGAGTTTCCATACCATACCGTGCTGGAGGCTGTGCAGAATCACCATAAACCTGCGGAGAGGGCGACTGCTGATAGCCTGTTGAATCATCTTGACCTTTTCTAGAAGGAACCCCGTCGTAGTATGGTTGCTGCCGGGAATACGCTTCATCTGGAAGACCTGCTTCTGGATGTTCTGAAGCTGGTGCACTGTGGCCGAAATGGTCTTGCTGGTCTGACAGTGGGCGAATCCCATTATAGCTGGGAGCTTCGGGAGCGGGGTGATCAGGATGCTGAATAGGTGGTATCTCAAAAGTGGGTTGTCCAGCCTCCGACTGCTGATGCATATGATGATGTTGACCAGTTGTATCATATTTGTCTGCCTCTAACGGCTCGTACCAGAGGTGATCTTCGCCTTCGGGCCAAGCGGATCTACGATACCTAAGCTCTGGAAGGGGTCGGGTATTAAGACATTGACTCACTGTTGTGTATCCATGACTGACATTGTGCTGTATCTTCAGGAGGACGTCCAGATCACCCTAAACTAGTATGCAGTGTGAGATATCTAACGGCTTTGTCATCTCCCAGGTAGCTCAATCTCAGTTGCCCTTTGTCTAGAGTTATGATGCGCTGAAAAGATATAAAGGATGTCGTCTCCGTTGGTACAAGGGTGACATACATCTCTCACTTGCAAGATATGTCCTATCAGTGGATGCATCACTAGCACACTCCTTTCGATATTGGGCTCACGGTGAATTGGATACGAAGCAGGAAGAGGCGAGACGAGAACCTGCTAAGAAAGCGAATACGGAGTACATTTCGGATAGCAAACTGGAAAGGTTAACAGGTTACTTGATATACTCGAGTAAGCAGACCTCACGACCTAGCAGTGATGGGTATACGCAAACTCTCCTCCAAGCGTTATGCCTTCTTGACATCGTACAACTACTGAGAAAACACGAGGAGGAATGCTCCCTTCTGGCGTATTTCCCTGTTTCACTGCGTTTAGGTTAATTGGCAGGCCGTAGTTGTCCACCGGCCTGCCAACTATACCTCCTGTCTTCACGATATATGGAAGTCATGACATTTCTCAACTACTCCGAAACCCATCTTACCTCTTGACCTACCCATCGAGGTACTTCGCTCATTGTTTAGCTATAGTCACGGACAATGATCCCATTTAAACTTCGATTTTGCCACTGAGACAATCCTTCCAAACAGAACATCGTTCTCTTGGTCGTGAACTTCCTAGACTAGAATTTTGTCCTTCCTTTGACGTCCATACGAGTAGTGTAGGATCATTCCACAGACTCGGATTTAATACACTTTACAAGCAAACAACCTACTTTGACCAACACACTTGAACATATCCGAAGGCTCATCCAAGACACTCTATGACTGGAGAACTAGTCAGAAGACTTTTCGCCCGATTTTGATCTTGAAGCGGAAAAGTCAGCCTAAGGATGAAAACAATTCGTACGAAGGGCTTACCACTTTACCAGTTTGGGGTCGTCATCTGGTCCCTAAGTCTAGCCCTGTTGACTCTTCCGTGGCGGAGACCATGGAGGCGAGTTCGAGAATGTCTGAAAGAAGATTCGGCAAGATGCCGGTCCGAGATTTATGAAATTCATGGCGAGAACAAACGGGCGTGAATAAAACAGCCTCAGTACAAAAGGGAACTGGCGATCAAGACCAAACCGACCGTGAATCTCAGAATCATATTCAAGAACCGGATGATCAACCGGGATCACGGTCACGGTCATCGAAACTGTACCCAAATAGTCGTGCATTTGCTCGAGCACCCCTAGAGCGTGAAGATTCCGATTCACTACTTTCCGAGCCAGATTGGTCACTTATCAAGTCCAGTTGGATCATACCTCACCCTTATATCCCTTATATCCCACCACCTCCACCGATAATCCATATTTCCCATCACACAGAATATCAATTCCTCTTTTCTAGGAATACTTTACCTACTGATGGTTTCAACGAGTCTCAAGGTTATTATCCAGATTTAAGTGAAGGGAATCCATGTACGATTTGCAGTCGTAGTTTCCTGAAGAAACAGAGTGTGATCAAGTGGGGTTGTCCAAAAGCCGGAGTATTTACGATCTTGCATGATCATTGCTTGTATAAACGATGGAAAGGTAAGTACCTCAAGTAGAATAATGAGATAAGTGCATTGAGCTGACATCTCAACAGAAATCAATACCGGTCACTCCATTCGATACGTTCCCACATACTACGACTTCAATAGCGCATGCTGGGAAAAAGCCTTGAGAGCATCCACCAATAACCGTCTAGCATGGAAGACATATCATCGTGAAACTCGTCGATCCCACCTCAGCCATATAACTTGTTTTACCTGTAATGGTTATATACCTAAACTTGGTCCATTTCAAGCTGCGTATATCCCTACCGACGGGTATTACTTGAATAGCGAGAACAGCTGGCAAAGAAGTATATATAAACACAAATCGGGAGAATGCCTGGTGATGGAGGCCCAGGAAGAGATGGATGAGGGGCTAGTGGAAGCGGCATCGATGTTTGATTATAGCGTGGACTTCCCTCCAGCTCTAGATTGGCAGTGGCTCTTCTCAGAGGACGCGTCGAGTAAACGTTCCTATCGGACAGAATTCACCAAGCAAGACCTGGTGGATTCTTGGGACCAAGGTGACGCTAGTAGGTGGGTACAGCCAATATCGCAAGTATTAGTGAATAAGTTCGGTCATACCGGGCCGAGAACTTTCAGTCTGGGTACTTTCTTGAACTCCGATCCTTGTATTTCTACTCCGTAAGGTCAGTACCGCATGATCAGTATCCGTACACACAATTGGAATGCATAGTACATCTACGCACATCTACTACTCTGACATTATCAGCTCGATTCCATCGGTTACCGAAAGGATCTTCGCGTATTTTATATAGTCAAAGTCATGACCCTAAAAACGATCAGTTTCCGTCAAGCGTAATTCTACCAATAAACTCACCCATCAATGACGAACGCGTCAACTGTTCGTCCATCCGATGCACCCGCTCTCAGAGCGTTCACATGAGTAGAATGACCGTATGTGGCTAGAAGAAGACCGGCATCTTTGACCGACGCCACGAGTGAAGGTACAGCGGCCTGATGAGATTAGCAAAAAACCCGACTGACTCTAAGATGACTCACCAAAGTAGTCGCCTCAAGTATGACACCTAGCAGATTTGTCGATTTCGCGAAATTCACCGCTTCTCTTACGCTCAAGCTCCTCAAATCGCACTCTTCATCCAATTGAGCAGGCAACAACGCTGTACCCTGTCTACCTCTCGATATACCGCAATACGAAGCGAAGAAGACAGCGACTACAATCATCAGCTCGATTCAACTCACAGGAGAGGGAAAAGTAGCTCACAATTCGGTTGTTTCCAATTAAGCGCAGTACAGACGGTCGGGTCGAAACTTGAGAAAATGACTTTACGTCCTGGATTATTCTTTCCTGCCTCGTATATCCGGTGTAAGACCACATCGACAAATTCATTTACCTCTAGAGATCTAGAGATCTTCTCATGTTTAGCATCGAATTCTCTCGTATATTTCAATTGGATCTTCAGTCCAATCTCAGGTGGGACTACTGCCAGTAAGGATTCAAGTGAGATCATAGATGTGGAGATTAAATCTCGCCATATGGTGGTTGATACAGTCGAAGAATCGGTGTTTTCAGGCGGAGTGAGTTGGCGATTATGGGTAGAAGCTATAGAATCGAATTGACTTATCGTCACGTCGGTTACACCAATATCTAGTCCTTGGATCGGTAGCCTCCAATCGGGGTATACTACCGGAACTCGATCTTTTGTGACTTGAACGATGACATGAACGTATTCGCCCGAAAGGGAACTGGCGGTGACAAGAGCCGATTCTCTTGTTGGTGGAGGTGGACCAATTGGAGGACGAAGTGCTGGCGAGGAAGTAGAAACAGAAAGCGGTCGATGTGATTGGAATTGACGAGCGTGATCTTGACTTTGACTTTGTGGCACCACCTTTGATTTCCAATATGTCTCAACACGACCTCCTATTTCTAGTTGTGCCTCTTCGAAAGGTTTGATACATGATACGTCGAATGCTACTTCTCCTATTGTCTTGAGCTGGTGATCCAGCAATGGCACAACAAAGCCTTTATGATATCGTATATCCAAGAATGTTCCTGGTAACACAACCGCTCGACCTATAACTTTCGATCCAAAGGTAGGGTAAAGCGACAATTCAAGAGTGAACCGACTAAGATCGTTCACTTGGAATGTGAAAACTTCTCTATCGTCTGCAAGAGGTAGAATGACGGAATGGGGAACAGCGGTGATATCTGATTTCGAAGTCATCACCAATTTGAGCGATGACCACATATGTAGGGGATCTTGACCTGATCGGGAATACAGTTTGACCGGTGGTGTCCGCTTCGCGTCTGATCGGGAGAATGGGTGACCAAGGGATAATTGAACCAAGCACCGTTGAGCTAAGAACTCGTGCCCGTACACTCGCAGCCTGCGGGAATTAGCGCACTTACGAGATTAAATATTATGACTCACGGTATTATCGGTGGAGGTAAGGACAGAG
>JALPCA010000301.1:0-14139 GCA_026538345.1 Cryptococcus sp. GC_Crypt_4 | reverse complement strand
ACCTGGGCACATTCCAAACCAACAGCCTCAATTACCACAATGGCCTCGTCCGCCGCCTCAATTATCCGAGACGTCGATGCCTCATTATCTTTGTAATCCCTATCAATTCCAAACATCGATCTAGCCGTTGACGATACTTCATGGGTTTCATCTTCAGCTATTAGTTCTTACCACATATGTAGCATGGTTTATAGTCAGTATTAGTATTCTCTCTTGTATATCGAATCAATATTTGGGTTTGTTCAGTAGTCATGTAAAGTGAGGAGGGGGAGAAAGAAAACTGAGAAAGAAAAGGGAGAAAGAAGGAAAAACATCACAAACGAAAATGTTGTAAATACCTTGAATCAGATCAGAAAAAGATCACCACCATGCACACCAGTATAGAGTGTCTCACTCGAGACTTTCCCCCTCGATGTTTGATTGTACTCCGAGTTGAGCATCGCGAATACCTCGTTGACGTTCATCGGTGAAAATATTTCTTCATTCCATCATATCTGATCTCCCCCAGCCTTTAATCGTTCAGCTTCCCTCGTTTCCACCCTTTCTCTCTCGGTTTCCTTCTTCTTCTGCGCCTCGACCTTTCTCATCTGGATATATCAGCTCCATCCACTTATTTCATCAAGGGAACTTGAACCATATCACTCAAGCTCATGATATCGAGCTAAAACGATATGACATATACCCACTCACCCTTTGTCTCCTGCCTTTACCCCTCTTACCCATATTTCCCACTTCCACATCGACATATAATTCCCTTTTCTTATTAGCCAGAGCTTCTGCTCTTGCCTTTTCTTTCTTTTTATCCCGTTTACGCATCGACGGAGCCATAGTGGATTTTAGGAGATTACCGTATTTTGAGTGGAATTCGGGGAGTCGACTGGCGGGTATCTAGAGGTTGTCAGGGTTATGTCTTCGGTCTCGGGGTATGTGAGGATGATGGTCATGGTGTGTCATATGATCTATGGAATCTGTCGAGTATAATAGAGAAGCACTTACTCGAGAAGAAAACTTGACTCGGTCTCCTAATGTACATCGTATCAGGACCTCATATTCTTTTTCATCCTCTCCTTCGTCTTTCATTGCTACGTCGCCCTCTTCATACGTATCTAGAGTAAAAGGTCAGCTCGACTTTCCCTAGTGCACACCCAAGGGTTTCGCATGTGAGTAACGAATTGCCTACTTACATCGTTTGTGGTTCAACCATATCGTTCCAGAGGAAGAAGGGTCTGCAAAGGCTTTACCGAGTTTATCCAGGAACTACAAGAGTCATCAGAATCATTCTCATATTCGCCCTGGGAGGCTATCACTCACCTCTTCCGGGCTGACCAATTCTTGACTCATATTGATGAAGTTTCTACAGGTTCACGAGGGATAAAGAGACCGACGAGAAAGATCACTCGAGCAAGTCAACAGTTCAGATCTGCTTACGTAATGATCCTCCACTTGATTCCAACTTCATGGTGTCAATGGACATTCTCGACGCATTTACTCCTATCAACACCTGAACAATCTGAGCTGTACTCATTTTAGGTGAATTTCAGCCATCATGTCATCGGTCGTGTCCAAGAAACTCAAGTTCAAGGGAGATAAACCGAAAAAGAAGAAGAGGGCACATCGGGAGACTGTAGATGATGAAGATGAATTTGCAGCAATGGCAGCAGCAGATCCGAGGGGTATGTCCTCGAAGGTTGATTCACTAGAAGTCATGACTGATAGATCTAAAGGATGGATATTCCCTGATGAATCGGAAGAGATTTCAGGACCTTCATTCATATTGTTACCTACTGAACCATTGACATGTCTAGCGGTGAGTATTATATCTGCCACTTGTCCTATTATGATCTCGGGATATATGTTGAACAAGCTGATATCTGTAGTGGGACAATCAACGGCAAAAAGTCTATGCAGCTCCTGTGGACGTTCCGGAATCACCAGAGGGAGCGGAGGAATTGAGTTCAGCAGAGATCATAGCTACGGTTGAGCCTACGGATGTTAATCATGTTTGGGTGATTTCCAGATTATCAGGTTCTGAAGATATCATCTCGCTTAGAACTTCTTCGTGAGTTCGCCTTCACTAGCTGGCATCCTCGATACCTTGAGTGAATTTCAGATCAAGCTGATTTCATATTCCAGGGGAACATTCCTCACTGCTACCCCATCTGGAGTACTTACAGCAACAACACCTTCCAGAGGACCACTGGAAGCTTTCAAGCCAATACTGAATACAGGATCCTCAACGTTTTCCTCATTCTCCATTCAAACTCAATCGGAAAAATACATTTCGGTGAATACACCTCCAGGACCGACATTGACCGGGAAAGGGAAATACGAATTGAGAGCAGATGTCGATAGTGTGGATGAAAATGAAAAGATAATGATCAAATGTCAAAGGGAATTTGTATTGAAAGCAAAGATGGCGAAAGCTGCTGCGGCTGCGGGTATTGGAGGATCATCAGAAGGAGATGGGCTAGGTAGGGTAAAGAGGAGTTTAGAAGGTGTACGGGCGGGTGGATCAGCGGAAGATGAGATAAGGAGGAAGTGAGTTGTTGTCTCATACATGTACTTTATAGTCATGCTGACATTAACCAAGTAAAGAAGCACAAACCTGGGGTGCGGGTAGAGTTATCGTCAGTGAGAGAGATCGGAAGGATATCAAAAAAGCAAGGAAAGAAGGTAGATTAGCAGAAGCCATGTTGGATCGTCGTGCCGCTCTGAAAAGGTGAGTTGGGTTGGTGGACCTCATCCAGGGTCCCGTGCTGACATGGTAGTGATCGATACGCAAAGTGATCAGTCACCTGTTGTACCCATGCATTGTCTAAAATGGAGGAGCATCCCTAGCTATATCTTTATGGCTATATCCCTTCTCACCCTTCTCATAATCCGCAATACAACTTCCTCCTTCGACTTTACTCCTCATCATATATTTATAAATTACCAATCCATCTAATCCTACAGGTCCTCTCGCATGAGTCTTACCTGTACTTATTCCTACTTCCGTACCTAGACCATACCTTGTTCCATCGGCGAATCTGGTACTTGCATTGACGTAGCAATTTGCAGAGTCCAGTCCTCTACACCAAGATGACATGCTAGTTTCCGTTTCCGTTACTATACAATCGGTGTGATGTGATGAATGGGAGTTTATATGTTGAATAGCTTCAGATACCGATTGGACCATCTTGACGGCCAGAGTAGGTCCGAGGAACTCGGTAGTATAGTCTGATTCTGTTGAAGAGGTAACGAGTCTGGACGAGAGTTCGTTGTCTTTAATAGCATTCAGTGTTTCGGCATCGCAACGTAACGAGACGTTATTCTCCATTAGCGTGGAAGCAACTGCCGGCCAGACTGTTTTCAATATCGATTGGTGAACGAGCAGTGTTTCCGCAGCATTGCAAGCCGCCATGTAGTCGATCTGGAGACCGTCAGCTATGTACGAAAACACTTGCAGATTAGCTCACTTTTGACTCCAATACAACCCTCCTGGCTTTCTCCTGATCCGCCGATTCGTCTAGGTAAACTGCACAAATCCCATCCGCATGACCCATCACCGGTATCCTGGTATTATTCTGTATACTTGTGACTAGCTCGTTACCTCCTCTTGGCATCACCAAATCTATATATCGATCTTGAGCTAATAACGAAGAGATTTCCGATCTTGTCGAGACGGATTGGATAAAAGTGGGAGGAATGGAGGTTGATGATAATGCTTTGGCGATGAGTTGTGATAAGAGTGTGGCAGTGTTGATGGATTCTTTGCCCCCTTTGAGTATAGCCGCATTACCTGGATACAATCAGCTTCACGCGAGCATGGACATGGTAGATAACGACTCACCAGATTTAATGGCCAATGCTGCGATATTCACCACAACCTCCGGTCTAGCTTCAAAGATCACCAAGAGAACACCGATAGGACATGTCACTCGATATAGATCCAATCCTGGTCCGATCTCCTTGGCAAAAGTCACTAAACCAGTCGGAGCAGGTAACTCTGCTACATCTGATATTCCCTGCAACATTGATTCATATTTTCCAGCTCGAGAGAGGTCCAGTCGGGATACGATTGTTCTAGAAAGCTTTCCCTGATTCGCAAGTTCTTCAGCGGCCTATTTATCAGCTTTTGGATTCTATCCATAGCTCTGCAGAGACTACACACTTCCATATCTTTCTTGTTGGCAACAAGGACTTCATCCCGGTTATCCTCCAAGATCTTCCGGATGGCCTTTAGCGCAATATTCCTCTCAGAAACATCGACAAGTTGAGACGCTTCGAAAGCCAGCCTTGCAGATTGGGCTATTCGAGTAGCAGCACCATCTGATGTAGTAGATGAGGATGACATGGTTTGATATGGTGAGAGGTATTATCTCACCGACTTTTATCAACGAAGTCATGTCCAGGTGAGCTGAATGCCGTATTTCGGATCCGATTAGCCGAATTTGATCCCGTTATCTCTTGCCACCCAAGTACCTCTAACTTCCTTCCTCAACTTTCGTTTACCACCGAGTTGTTACATCGACGAGCTATAAGATTGGAAAAGGTGCTACAACATGGGTAAAGCAGAAGCTGGATCGTCAAAGGCTATCGGAAATGCCATCAAGGCCAAAGGTAAGGATAGGCAAATTGATCAAGGTAATGAACTGACCTTACAGGTCTCGGTAGACTACGATGGTACTGTCAGATATGTGAGAAGCAGTGTCGAGATGAGAACGGTTTCCAAGTTAGCTCCCTGCATTATTTTTTGTTCAAAGCCAGCTGACAAAGCAGGCGCATACCCGATCTGAACCGCATATGCGGAAAATGATCCTGGTTGGACCTAAAGCCGGACAGACCATCGCGGAATTCTCCCGTCAATTCCAGAATGAATTCGTTACGCTTCTTCGAACGCGACATCAGACCAATCGAGTGAGAGCAAATGCAGTGTATAACGAGTATATTCAAGATAAACATCATGTTCATATGAATGCGACGAGATGGGTGACTTTGAATGGATTTATCATGACCCTAGGAAAAGCGGGGATAGTCAAAGTAGATGAGGATGAAAAGGGTTTATGGATCATTTGGATCGATAACAGTCCGAAAACGCTACAGAAACAGGTGAATTAGCTATATACGATGAAAACTCATAGCTGACAAGTCAGGCTGCATTGCAGAAGAGGGATAGAGCTGAGATGGATGGAGAAGAGAGGGAAAGAGCGGTTCTGGAAGCTCAGATTGCGAGAGCTAAAGCTCAAGCTAGTGAGAAGCAGGATCAGACTGAGGGTCTGGTCAAGAAGGAAGGGGAGAAGATCACTTTGAATTTGTTCGGAGCGCCGCCTGCTGATACGAATACCGCGGCATCAGCTACAACAACGACAGAAACTCCGAGTGAAGCTGGACCATCTTCAATATCGATCAGTACCGAGACGAAACCTGACGAATCAACTACCAAACCCATCACATTCGGAACGATAACTACCCCGTCAATGGCGAAAGCCTCCATCTCCATCAATCCACTTAAACGACCAGCTTCTGTCAATGTTTTCAAATCGGCTAAATCAGCAAAAACAGATTCGGACGTTGCCAGTACTGCCGGAGGAAACAAGAAAGGCTACATATCTGAAGCGGAGAGGCTGATGAAAGAGGATATGTCGAGAAAGATGAATAAAGGACCAGGAGGATATTCAGGTCAAGGGCCAAAGAGGGAGGGTAATGGAGCGAGGAGATTCGTCTTACAATAGGCTTGTAGGCTTGTATTGGAGGATCACGTTGTATAATAACTATCATACCGATTTATCATCACCGCTCTGCGGTTTCATCTTTCGCTTTCAGAGTATGCCCCTGTCGCGGAAATGAATCCGACCTTTGTACCGTGCTATGTCCGTGAGGTGATTCGCGGACATCCTTTGATGAGCTCCGCATATCTCAGATCCATTGTAGACTGCCAATCCATAATCTGCTTTCAAAAGGCCTGAGAGATTGTCATTTCGTTGTTTTGAACTGTTTCTTCGGCCTTTTCCGACTGTTTCTGCTGTTTAGCTGTTTACACTACGGTCAACTGCAAAAAGAGCTTGATGCTCTTAAACCAAGAGCTTCAATGTCCCCTATTGGGACTGTCTCTACGTCTTCTTTGATCGGGGTCGCTATTGCCTGCAGTGGGAATGTTTTGATATCTCTTGCTCTGTGAGTTTTGCCTGATTTGACCTGTTCCCGTTCTTGACACATCTACAAGGCAACAAGCTGATATATCAGGACTGTACAAAAGCTGGCACATAGACGACAGAATGAGGAGTTGTTAGCATCTCGATCTACATCTACATCTGGTACGACCACGCCAACCCCTTCTCCTCCTACTTCTTCTGGTTATACCCCGGTTGATACGGATGAACCATTCAAACCTGCTATTGCCGTACCTGTTCTTCTTGTACCCGAAAGAGATGGTCGGTATATACGGAATGGAGCACTTGTTTCTCCTATAATGGAAGAAGAACCAAATGGCCGATCCAAGTCAAAATCACCTTCACCGCAACCTATAAAAATACCTAATTACAAAACGAACATATCAATCAATTCCAGGGGTACAACTCCGGATAACAACAGGGGGAACGGAGATACAATAGATATCGGAGATGGAGATAATGAGCATGACGGTCCGACTGAAGTGGAAGAAGGAATGTATCTCAAGAGCAAGCTTTGGTGGCTAGGAATGGGTTTGATCACTCTTGGAGAAGGAGGCAACTTCTTGAGTTACGGATTTGCACCTGCTAGTGTTGTTGCACCTCTTGGTACTGTTGTGAGTAGCATTTCTCACTCTGACCGGACCATTTTTCTCATTACCTTAGGCTCTGATTGCGAATTGCGTATTTGCACCACTTATCCTACGTGAGAAGTTTCATGTGAAGGAACTACTGGGTATGGCTCTAGCCGTAGTGGGGGCTATAACTGTAGTTTGGTCATCCAACGCTTCTAATCCCAGAGTAAGTTTCCGACCTCTGTCCTACTCCTACACATATACTGATCCACGCTAGCTCGATCCTGATGGACTCAAATTGGCGATCCGACAAATCCCCTTTATAGTCTATACTATCATCAATATCGTCCTGATCATTCCACTCACACTACTCTCACGCTCACCTCGATGGGGAGGTCGATATATCGGTATTGACGTAGGTGTATGTGCACTTTTCGGGGGGTTTACGGTACTTTCCACCAAAGCGTTATCGAGTTTACTTAGTACGATGTTTTTGGATGCTTTTGAATCGTGGATTACTTGGGTATTGGTGGCAGTGCTAGTGGGAACGAGTGTGTTACAGGTCAAGTACCTTAATAGGGCTTTGATGCGGTTTCAAAGCAAGGTAGGTCGTAGCTTAATATCGTGGTAAAGGAATTAACGGTGTTCCAGGAGGTTATCCCCACTCAATTCGTTTTCTTCTCGCTGGCAGGTGGGTGCTGAGGTTTTTCTGGCATGAGTATAGCTGAGCTCTCAGCCATCATCGGGTCTGCTGTATTGTACCAAGAATTCAGAGACGTGTCATTCTCCCATTTCATCAACTTTGCTTTCGGAGTACGTTTGATCGTTGTTGTACGTTGACCAAGACTTATAACCTGCTCAGATCGCCACGACGTTTTTCGGCGTCTATCTCCTCACATCTTTCTCGGATCCCGAAGAAGACTCCACTCCTTCTTCGTCACGCCCAGAAGCTCAACGAGCTATATCTTCAGCGTCACTCAACCTCCTTTTACCCACCACTTCCCGATTATCAGAACGAACACCCCTGTTCATCCCGTCTACATTATCACCAGAGGTATTACGATCTACTGGTTCACCTTCAACAGCTCCGTTACAAGTAAGAGGTCTAATGAAAAGAACAAGTACAGGAGATTTCCATTCAGGTTTAGGATTGGGATCTCAAGCTGGATTCTTGTTGATGGCTTCGACTCCACCGAATACGGCCTCACCACATTTACAAAAGAGGGATAGAAGCGCAAGTAGATCGAGAGTGGTGAGTAATGTAGAATCAAGTGGCGCGGAAGAGAGGGGTCAGGGGCTTACAAGGGGTAATACAATATCGTGAAATGGATTTGGGCGAGATTGATCCGTTGTCTTCTTTGGAATGTCTATCGGACGTCATTGCAATGAATGATAATGTACTCATCACAATCCTCACCTACTCTCAAAAAAGCAAGCTCGCTTCTCCTTCAAGAATGTGGTAGTTGTGGAGCCAAGACAGAAAGGATGCAAGACGAATTTGAGAAGATTATCGAAAAGCTTCTCCGAGATGTTTCTCATTAAACGCGAGCGAGTTGAAGAATAAACCCATCCTTTCGAGACTCTCCGGTATCATCGGGCCAATCTACACTGATTTAAGGTACAAATACGGCCACCCTACACCATTGGAGGACAGTCGTATCACGTTTCCATACCTCATCTACAACCTTATATCAAGCTACTCTATTCACAATCATGTCGTCCATCCACCAACCCCACACAAACCCTCACCGCAATCAAGGCTCGTATGTCGTCAGCAGGCAAGGATACTGAGCTTATCGACGAGTTGATCAGTGTCTGGAAGGACAATGCAGAATCTACAGATGATTTTGGCTCTCGGGTTGCCAGACTCAAATCAAGGCTCGCTGGAGTTCATCCTAGGCTCGATAGATTGCCACTCATAGGGCAGAGAACCCTACTTACCGATACATTCTTGAATTCTGACACGGATATCAAGGCCACCTGGGAATCGATGGGAATAGTGGCGACCGCAGTGACTTTCACAAAGACCAATGGGTCTGATGTGTGATCGCTGTAAGGCGGAGGTCCTAGCTACCAGACTGAAAGAGGGGTGTGGGGTTTATGGTGTTACTTGGGGCGCGTACGTATTCATCTACAATGAGCAGAGATGCAACTCATGAAGGAGCAGTGTGAGGAATCTATATTTGATCTCTCGAGAATAGATATATTTCAAGCTCATGCCGGGCACGCTATTGCCACATCATCATTGGTGCTTCAAGATGCTCCTTTGATCGACTAATGACACAGACGACTTGCTCCTTTCATTGAAGTTTGCGCGAAGAATCATTTCGTAGAAAGAAAATACAAGTTATATCGTTTCTTCTTCGTATACAATACTTTCTACATTCACTCCCCTCATCGTCTTCACCATGAGCCAGTCAGCTACATCTTTCGATACTTCATCATTGCCTTACTCTGGCAGGATCGTGGTTTTACCACAAAGCAGGACGACGGGCTCAGAAGCTTTGACTACCATCAATTACGCTCGTGTCGGAGTCCAGTCGACCTCTCAATTGGGTCACCAGGATATGTGGGAGCTGTTGGCTCCCTTATCCTCATCACCACAATCTGGAACTCTCAGATTGGATGAAGATTCTGCAAAAAGCATGTTCGCTACCAAAGGGTATTCATATTCGGTGGCGAAAGACGAAGATTTCGAGACCAACCAAGGAGATGCGGTTGAGGTGACACCGGAATATGATTTTACTCATCCCTATTTAGGCGTCATGACTCGGTTCGTATCACTCTCAAGTGATCTTGAAAGCCACGGATTGGAATGGGCTACTTCCACTTTCGCCGTTCCTATGGATGATGAATTGTTCGATCTCATGTGGGAATCAGCAGCCAACGCCGATATCCGTCCCCGCACGGATCCTTACTGGTCCATCGACGAGGAATCGGATTTCCCCCGACTTTTACGCGGACTAGGGTTAGCGACCATTTTACCTCTCAATTGGCCTGAGGAATACAAGCACAAACTTGAAATTGCGACCCAAAACAATGACGTTGCCGAGGCGAATGATCTCATGAAACAGGTGGCCAAGGAGACTTTTGATGTCTCGAAAGAAGATTGCATTTTCAGTGGTATCACGGTGGATCATTGGACTGATCGGAAAGGTCTTCAATCCCTTCATGATTTCAAACGATTACTGGGATTCAACGTGGAGATACCTGAAGGTATGCCTGCCCTTGATGAATTGTCTAAATAGTATGGCAGAATGCATTTTCAGCATTGGGGAAGATCGATAAGGGGTTTACACTGAGTTTATACGTTGATGCAATACCTGCAAATGATCAGAAAGCTGTTTAAGCTATATACAATTTGTCGCTCACTTTCAGACACTGTCAATAACCATTCACAATCCGATCTCCAAAGTATTACTTCTTTCGATCTCTTCTCCATTCCCCCCATCACTGGATTTTTCGGACGGACCTCGTCCCAATACTTCTTTAGATCAAGCTGTGCTTTCCAAGCGGCATGTATATCTGTCAATAGATCATGTAAAAACTCGATCCCCGGCTCTTGCATGGATGTCAATACTGATGTTATGGAGGGATCAAAGATGGCTTTGGTCCGGTCGAGTGGTCGTGGTATAGCATGCGCAACTGTAGGTATATGCGGTTGGATTTCGCTTGACCCCGATGCTAGGTTTGTCAGATAGGCATCTGCGGTAAAGCCGTTCACTCACGCTTAGGTAAGGCCGTCACTATAGATGATATGGACAGCATAAGAAAGGTCGCTAGATAAGTTGTCTTCATGACCATGTCAGTTTTGTGCCGATAGTCATCAGTATGATATTAGAGCACGACAGACTGGACGATTGAAACAGATTGACCTGGTTGAACGATGAAACGCGGTAAGGTTTCCTCACCTTTTTCAAACTTGGTCATCCTTGCGGATCATGTCAACAAAGGAGTTGCCATACTGAAGGAGTTGCCGTGTGGAGGAGTTGCCGTGTGAAGTAGCTGTGAATGTCGGATCCTCGGGTTCCCCAAACTAATAGATCCATACAACGTGATATACGAGATTACCGCTTACTCTCCATCTCCTCCAGCTTCGATACAAGATCATCCATAGGATCCGGAACTGTCGACGTCGGAGCTGGCGCTTGAGTTGACGAGCTGGACATGAGACCGAAATTGGAAGGAGCGGGCGATTTGGATGTAGGTAGTAAGACTGAAGAAGGATTATATCCAGGTGCCATACGATGTAAAGCTGCTTTCCTATACATTATCAGTATGATGATCGAAGATGATGAGTGACCGCTGCCAGACGTACTCTTTCTGCTCGGCCTCTACTTCCCTTTGATGTAGAATTTCTGCATTTCTCGCTCTTCTTTGAGCTATAGCATCATGAGGTGAGGGTTGGACTGATAGAACATGTGATTCAAGGGTGAAGGGGTAGACGAACTGTGAAGGATCAGCAATGCACTCAGTCCGACTGAGAGGTACTCACATAAGCTGTGATGTCTTCAGGAAGTGGATGTATATCAGTCGGTAGTTCCACCTTCATCTGATCAGTTCATCGTTATATGACCTGGATCCACTCACAGGTTTCGGTAGCCATAACGAAGGAGACTTGATCAATGGTACAGTAGCCGCTGCAGAGTACTGTTGGGATATCGGTCCTATTACAGCTCAGGACTGAGCACGAGTATGAGCAACCAACATACCTAGGTCCACATGGGCAGTCATTGTCGGTGTGGCATCAACGTCAGTCTTCTGATCTCAGCTTTTAGATTGCTCGGTCTGTTCCTTGTAAGGGTAGGCTGATGATTTAATCGATCACAATGTATGCATAGGGGTGCGGAAGAGTGAATCATCAACATTGTTGCTGCTCGTCATGGTGGATGAAACGCGTCACGTGACATGTTGAACTCGAGTTGAAATAGCTCGTTCATGTATTTGTCTGGTATTGTCCATTCTTATCGCTTTGTCGGCCACCTCAATAGTCAAGAAGACATACAAAATGGTTGCAACAATGGTGATGGTAAGCTATAGCTTATCCACTTGATCTTTTGGACCATGTTAACACCTCAGAAACCGACAGAGGTGACCACTCGACTGACCGAGGCTCTCTGTACCTCACTCAGAAGACGGTGCGGTTTTCCCGTTGTGTTTACAACAGTCGGTGCTGATGCATATCAGACAAATAGTCGGATCGAGGAATGTCGCATTGGCAACTGCCGCTCTGGTACAAGCCATTGTTCGATCAGCCAAATTTTCCACAATTGATGAATTGTTGATCCTGTTAAAATTGGTCGGAAAGAGGTTGGTCGAGTCAAACCCAAAAGGTGAACGGTCATGAATGATTGTTGTGAACTTCATTGACTATAGTAGAACTCGCATCAGGGAATATCATCCGACGGATCCTCCGACTGATTCGAGAAGAATATCGAGCGGCAGCAGCAGCTCATGCATCTGCACCCTCATCTATACCCAGTACTCCCTTCCTTGGACCTGAAACACCTGGTCTTCACGTCCCCTCATCTCATTACCTCTCCAACGACCTTACATTCTCTTCACCTTCATCTATGAATCCAGGATTACCTCGACAACCTAGTTTAAGCAATTTCGTGGCTATGAGACATTCAAGAGCACAGTTGGAAAGATCAGGATCTACTTTGGATTTATCAGCTACAGCCGCTAGTCTGTTTACGAGTCCGACGAGATCGAATTCGTTGGATAATATACCGGGAACACCGGCATATGGGGTCAATCGACAAGACAGCGAAGAGTTTATGAGGCAGAGTAGTAAGCTGAAACCAGTCTTGATTCAGGCTATAGAAGAGGTAGTAGGAGAATTGGAGACGACACATGAGGATGTGGCCAAGGGTGCGAGGGAGCATATCCATTCGTCGTATGTGGATGACTTTTACCTGTACTGACTGAAACTGACAATTTCAGCGAGGTGATATTGACAATGGGACATTCAAAGACAGTCGAGGCGTTCTTGAAACAGGCATACAAGGATAGGAAATTTACGGTGATCGTCGCTGAGTCTGCCCCATCGTACGTGTAGTCCTTGATCTCCTGGCAATATTCTCATTCACCCCCTTAGCTTCCTCGGTCATTCCATGGCGACTGCCCTCTCATCCGCTCACATCCCCGTCCTTCTCGTCCCGGATTCATCCCTTTACGCACTTATGCCCCGAGTCACCAAAGTCATCCTTGGTGCACACACAGTACTCGCCAATGGTGGTCTTTTCGCTCTATCAGGTTCACTCGCAGCCGCATTAGCAGCTCGAGCACATAGTAAACCGGTTGTTATTACTACTGGTCAATTCAAATTTGCTCCAGCGTGGAATCTCTATCATGAGTTTGGTGCTATTGATTTTGGAGCGCCAGGACAAGTCATTGGATATGACGGGAATGGAGGTGGAGGTGGGTTAGAGGGAGTCGAGGTGTTGGATCCTTACTATGATTATATCCGACCGGAATTGATCAATCTCTTCGTGACGAATGAGTGAGTCGCCGTGAAAGTGTTATAATATCAAGGACTGACTCTGCAGGGGTGACCACTCTCCATCATATATCTATCGACTGATAAAGGAGCATTATGATGACGAGGATGTCGAGTTATAGATCGACATGTATAATGCATGATTGTAATGCGTACAGAATGAAGTGATTCTGATAAGAGCCCGATAATGAAGAAGATTTGCGCATGCTTACTGACTCATCCCGTTTAACTGACTTATCCCCTCTACCACCTTCTTTACCCTTCTATTACTCTTCACCTTATCCCATCCGATCCAACCATCTTTACTAAATTTCTCGTCCATCTCCCTCCAAACTCTGTTCACCTCCTCTAGATCACCACCGCTCAATCTACTAAACGAAAACATGACATCCCAGATAGTATCTGGCGAAGGGACACGTGACGCTCCAAACGTATCTCTACCTCCAGGCTGTAAAGTCATGAACCCCTTGAAAAAGCTTTCTAGCATTTCCTCCGACCAAGGATTATGTAGTTCCTCTATATGACTCATTTTCGATTTCGTCCTTCTCGACCAAAATGTCGGATGAGTATCAGGGATCTCCGAGTCTGTCTTCTTACTCGTAGCCTTGGGGAAGAGGGCGGCAGCACGTAGGTTCTGAGGAGGGAGATGACCGTGAGTAGCGAAACCTTTGAATAAGGTCGAATATTCAGGTATATAAGGTGTATAATCGTTATCGTACATATCTTTCATGATACTGAGTGCTGGCTCTAGATGTCCATTTCGACATAATGATCGAATGATCACGTAGAAAGTTACTCGAGATGGCTTTATACCATTTGGAATCTCGATCGTATCCGTTGGATTTGTGTCCATGGGGAAATAAGCAATAGAATCGAATGAAGTATAGATCGCAGCGATAGTATTCCAATCGCC
>JALPCA010000300.1:0-14143 GCA_026538345.1 Cryptococcus sp. GC_Crypt_4 | reverse complement strand
GTCAAACAACCTAGTATAATCCAAGCGGACAAGGATCAAGACGTGAAAGAAGAAAAAGAATGGAATATCCACGAATACCATTTCCACTTTATCACCTCTTTTCTTCCTGCACTTCTACGTCAACCTGCCGAAAGGAATATCCGAATAATCTCACTAATCTCACCAACATATTCTACAGCACTGCCCACACTTCTCGGTAAACCTGCTAAAAACGATATCATCCAAATCAACGGTGCAAAGAGTATCACCACAATGTTATTGATGAAACATGTTCAATTGGTATTGGATACTCTTGCCGCGGCGACGTTAAAGAAGGTCAAAGAGGTACCAAACCCGGATGGAGTGACAAAGAAGAGAGAAGAAGGTGTTCAGAGTAACGTAATGACTGTAGGAGTAATCATGCCATGGACGAGAGATGAGGTGATAAGAGGAGTAGCAGGGATTGAGGCGAGTTGGTGGAGATGGATATTGTGAGTTCTGACTTCTGAAAGTCGACAAATCATCTAATCAACCACAGATGGATCATGCTATATCCCCTGATCATCATCCTCACACCCTCTCCCCGACGAGCTATCCAATCGGTCATCTTCGCATTGCAAGCTCCAGTCCGATACGGACCACTTGACAAAACACCCTTAGCTCCCCCTACTCCCGAACAAGCCGCAGCGACCAGTAAAAAGATCGGAAATGACGCTACAGGTGGTAATCCCCGTCGAGCAGCTGTAGGGAATGGCGATATAGTTAGAGATTGCGCGGTAGCCGAGTGAGCTCATTGAGTGCTTTACTAGCGTGACCGAGCTGACATCTTAGTATGCCACCTGTTCTCTCTGACCCGGTATTGGCTAAAGTAACCTATGATTCCTTGGAGAAAGCTGTAGAGAAAGGAGTGAAAGACGACGCAGCGAGAGAGAAAGCTTTCGGGCGAGCTCCACAATAGATCTCAAACGATTATTATCATACCCAGCACTTTGATACCCTGTATACATGTAATGCCATTCGACTATCGCGCTGGTTTCCTTCTACTGCGCACTTCTTCTATACTCTACGACGGGATATTTAGGCGATCATCATCATCTATCCTAGGAAGTTGTATGCGAATAGATGTAGCACTACTGAAGCGGCGCAGAAATCTGCAAATGCCCTATGACCCATCAATACTCTATTCATTCCGTGCTGAATTCAACTCACCGCTCTTGTGAAACCTCCTTGTATTCCTGATCTCTACCTGGTGTCACTTGTGATCGTAATCCAGCTAGTAAAACGAATTGTCCGACCGTCGCACCGAACCTAATGGGTTAACGATATTCATCAAGTAAGAAACTCAAAATCGACTCACCCTCCTAAGAAAGCGTTATATGGGAAACTAGTAATGAGTATTCGATAGGCGAATTGGAATATCCCTGAAACCAAGAAGAAGAGGAGAAAACTATCGATCAACCTGATTCGAGAAGGAGTCGTTTGGGTGTAATTCTGAATGAGGGTCGATAGTGAATTTTGGAATTGAGTCGAGGAGATTGAGGAGGGTTTGGAGGATGATGAAGATGATGAAGACATGGTGTTAGGTGGAATTAATCTAAGTCTCCTTTCACAGAGTATGTGTTGAATGTGATTCTTCTACACGAGTGATTTATCGATTCTTGAGTCGTTTCTGTATCTGACTTGTAGTTGTAGCTTCAGGCTAGCATGAGTATGTATTTGGTGATTACTGAACGTGGAGGTTGAATGGAAGGAGCGGTGGCTCATTTAAGTTTCATTTCTCCTTGAATCATCATCCTCGCCGCTGAAAGATCAGAATGTTGATCTATACAACCCTCACTGATATCTAGAAAATAAATCAATCGCAAACATGTCACAAAGAGCAGGAATGAGCGCAAGGCAGGTAGATAGGTCGTATCATCCTCGAGGGGGAGTAGTGAGTGTTTTTATCAGCCATCACTTTGGTGGTTTTGTCCTTCTGTGCCTGTGAGATCGATACGGCAGTAGCCCTATCGACCGGAGTTTGATCATCTTAATGCGAACAACACTGACACCTCAGGGCATGTCACCATCGTTACAACGAGCTAGGAAACCATTTATTGTGTCCAACATTATCATTGGATCTTGTGTAGCCATGTTCGCAGGTGGAATTTACGCCTATTCCATCTCGGCAGTCAAACAAGATGACTTTGTGGGTATCATACTCTGTGTTTTATATGATAGACATACTGATACTCCTAGTCTGATGTGGAAGATCTTCTACCACCGCTTGAACAACGTAAATCTATGAGATCCATCGAAGATGAACTTCGAGATGCTCAAAATGGAGGAAGTTCCTCAGGTCTAGCCGGACCTTCATCTTCATCCAATGCCCCCAGTCTACCCAACTTCACTTCATCACCTTCAGCCATTTCCCGTTCGATACCAGGAACGACATCTACGACGGAAGGAAGTGTTATGATGGGTACGATTATTGATGAAGAAAGGAAATTATTTGGGTTTTTACCAAAACGTCTAAGTGAACAGGATTGGGTGAAGAAGAGGGGATGGGTCGAGAGTGATAAAGGGAATTTACTTGTTTGGGGTGCTCCGAATGTAGATCATGTGGGTGTAGTGGAGGGTACAACCAAGGGTCCGAGGTTGGTTTAAGGATTTCAAGGACAAGGGAGCGGAAGCGACCGAGTTTGAGTTTGAACGGAAGGATATCATGGCCTGAGGATGATGTGTGCAAGATATTTAGTATGAGAGTGTAGGAAGAACGGAGTCGTGAGCGAATGGAGATCTACTGTTCACCAAAACTCTGGAGATACCGATTCCTCGCATTATAGCAAGACGTAACAACTTAACTTATAGATCGTTCCTCATGTATACAAATCATCATACCTATCATGTTCACCTCCCCCTCCCCCATATTCATTACATCTCGGCGGGACCTTTGGCGGTCTAGGACTATCCCTTCCGGATGAGTGATCAGGGAAATATCGATCTTCCTCTGAAATCATTGGTAATCCTTCTTCTGGACCACTACCTACTGCCCATCTACCTTCCTCTGCTTCTTCCAGAGTTTCAGGTGGGGGTATCGGGCGATGGTCGTATGGTCTAGGTGGAAGAGGGAGGATAAGTCGGAATCTGGTATATCAGTATACTGTTATCGTCTCTCAACCGGAAGTAGAGGGGAGACTCACGCATCCTTGCCATTCGAGTAAAATCGATATAACCTTTTCTCACGGATAAATCCAAGACGTTCATATAATGCCAATGAAGTATCATTATCAAATTCAGTCTCCAGAACCACCTGATGATCAGTATCCCCTCATAACCCATGGTAAGTAGTTACCTCATGAGCGCCATTCTTGATCATCTCTTCTATCACTTTACGTACCAGAGCAGAGGCTAAGGAGTGAGTTCCAGCCCCTCTGATCTTGAGGAAGAGAAAGAGGTGGAAGAAGAAGAAGACCCGACTAACCTATACCTTTCCTCCGCCATGATCTATCCACTGATAACATTGCTATATACCCTCTATTCGTCTTTCCTCGATGAGTATCTTGTTTACACACGATTGTCCCGATAGGTGTGGTAGTGTTCCTATCTGGGAATACCTGTGGGGAAATCAGTATGGCGGGTCCTTGAGATTCGGGTCTTGGGCATACGAGTAAAGTGAGATGTGGCCTATAAATGTCAACGTTTGATTCATCTTGCTCTTCATCTAGATCCCTCACCAATCTTGTAAGAAGTATCTAAATGTATACACTTGTGTATAGATCAGTACTCATCTATCCTCTCATGATCACGGGAGACAATCTTACCATTATACCTAGACTTGCCATCAATTCTCATTTGCAGTACATCCTCAAGAAAAGATCACTTACGGTTCACTCAATTCCTGTTGACATAAACCCATTATCCCATATAAATCAGGATCTTCCTGTTCATATTGTCTATAATACAATTCATTCACATTTGTATTCTCTGATATGGTCGATTCTATCGACTTCGATTTACCTTTACGGTCTTCTACCTGAGGTGTGATCCGAAGGTCATTAATGCTGTGGGTGATTTGAGGAATAGGATGATTGGAGTGATTGTTGTTGTCATTATGATAGGTGCTCGAGGACGATTCAGCTGTATCAGAGGAAGTACTGCCATTACAAGGGATCATCGAGTGTACTCCTTGATAACTTTCGTCGCTCAGAATAATCGGGCAAGACCAGACGATAGCGAAATGAGTGAATGTAGAAGATTAATATTAGGAAAACGAGTGAAAGTAACCAATTTCAACAACAACAATCAGTCAATCAATCAGTTTCTCCTTCACCACCACTCCCCTGTCCACTCAATCCACTCAATCCATGTACATTTATGCATACAGTTTTCATGCCCAAATAGTCATCTGATACAGTACCCTGTTCGTGAGCTTCACCAAGTATCTACTTTTACTTTATTCTAAGCTATAATCCTATACTTTTGCCCTCCCTCTACAATCTCCCTCAATCCGCTTTACTCCTCCATAGCGGTCCTTTACCCTCGATGACTCCTGCTCCAGCTATATTCTCGATTTTCTCATGTCCTAAACTTATCTTTAGTCCTGGACTTGGACTTCTTCTTGATCCTGCCCCTGATCCTGGGGCATCCACTTTGGTAGCCAAATCTCCACTTCCTCCTGATCCAGATAACACTGCTGGAATACCATTCCTAATCGCCAATCCTCTTGGATTCAAGCCGCGTACTTGTGCTTCACTGACAATTCGTCTTGGTGGTGGTGGTGTTTTCATATGTTTGCGTATCGCTATAGCGTCCGGTGTGAGGTTACTGTGGTAATTGGTGGATGAACCAGTCGGCGTATTTGACCCGTTCCCATTCTCGTCACTCCAAGGGAAATACGATTGATTCATATTGACAGGTGAGTGAAGAGGTGAGCCTCGGATAGGCGTTCGTGGGGCAATCAACCCTTCTTCATTCTTACGAGCACGGGATGATCGTATTCTAGGAAGAAGTGACACGACCGGCGTGAGAAGTGATTTCACAAGTGATGTGGAAGTCCGCGAACGGATTTGTCGATGAGAAGGGGAAGATCCACCTGCCATAGGCGATGCCAGGTCGACAGGTCCGACTCCAGGTGTTCCAGGCACAGAGTCTGGATTTAATCAGCCTTATTCTTTCAAGTGGGAAAAGCTTGAGAATGAACCTACCAAAAGACGGTAAGGCATTATCGTTTGCACTCAAACTGAGAAACAAGAACAGGGGTACAAACCAAACACAAAAAGCAAAGAACGCCGCGACATCCATAAATGCTAAACCCTCATCCTTTCCGTGATATCCAGCACCGTATCTGTATTTTGGTTGACGATACTTCTTCGCTTCATTGGCTTTTGCAGCGAAATGGAAGAACCAAGTGAAATGGTCTGCAATGACCAATATGCAGGAAGCGAGGAATCGAGGTGAGGTGAGTGAGATATAAGGCCAATTGGAGGAGAAATTGGTCAAATAAACTAGATGAGCGAATATTGATAAAAGGGTTGGAAGGATGGGTAGGGAGTCGGTGAAGATCAGAATGACGTGAAGGGCAATGATGGCCTAAGAAGGTCAGGATGGATCCAGGCGTGATGTAAAGTATGCTGTCCTCCATGGCAAGAGGACAACCAAGGAGATACCCACATAGATAGCCCTCATTCCTATCGTCTTTGCATATCTTGAATACTCCTCTATCAGTTCAGCTAACCATAAAAGTCCGCTAGCTAAAAGGTGAGTCAGCTACTCAATCACCCCTTATAACTCAAAAATGACCTACCCAATGACAAAGTCACAAATAAAAACCCCGTCAACGCTCCCGCATAGGATAACAAGTGTAACAATCCCATGGCGGAATTGTATGACAAGTTATGATAGAGTTTTGTTCCGCGTCTGTTTAATTATCGTGATCCCAAGATGAAGCCGTAGTCGACTTGAGTGTACTAGACCGTATTACGTCCTTGCTTGATATTCCGCACTTATGGATGTCGTATTCTATTCAATGTATACTAAGAGAACTTTTGGCTGATGACATCTGAGAACCTCTCCACAAAACAAGCGGAATCAGATCCACGTGAGAGTTTCCGGTTATGTTGTGGTGTCAGTATCTCCCATGTCCACTCGTATACTTTACCACGTATAATCCCAACACCCATCATCTTTGGATAGCTTCAACGAGGATAATAATACTTGTTTAGCTTCCCTGAATACACCTACTGAGAGCTCTGTAACCAGTCCGACCCCTTTTTATCCACAGGGCATCATGAGTAACCTCGAGAGTGAGCACTGCCCCTTGACCTCCTCGCAAATACTGATCAGCCTTAGAATCTCTCTTCCAGCTCAAAGTGAGCTACAATACCGGGATACTTGTCCAGAAGCTAACATTGATCAGTTCACTGCAAAGTCGCTGCAAAGACAAGCGAAGAAGGCGAATAAGGATGAAACAGCCGAGAAGAACAAGTTGAAGCTGGTGAGTGGTGAATCGCACTTCAGTCAAACCACTGATCAAGTGTTTTCCATCTTAACTTGCATATCCATACATCATAAAATATACCCAATTCACATTTACCTCCCTTCCACCTAGGCACTGCAAAAGGGGAATCAGGAAGGAGCGAGGATATACGCTCAAAATGCGATAAGGAAGAAGACCGAGGGATTGAACCTACTCCGCCTAGCATCGCGTATAGATGCGGTTGCAAGTAGAGTGGAGACTGCAGTGACTATGAGATCAGTGACGAATAGTATGGGATCGGTAGTGAAGGGTATGGACAAGGCGATGGAGAGTATGAACCTGGAGAGGGTGGGTGGTTACACCATATTCTGGATCGTGTTGACCCTCTCTAGATTTCCCTTGTCATGGATAAATTCGAGAACCAATTCCAAGACCTAGATGTCCAAACGTCATATATGGAGTCAGCAATGTCCGACACGACAGCCGTTGGGATGCCTCAGGATCAAGTGGATTCATTGATTAATCAAGTTGCAGATGAAGCTGGTCTGGAAATACAACATGGATTAGGAGAGGCAAATGTGCCGCAAGCTACGCCAAAGGAGAATGTTTCAGAGGGTCGAGTTGCGGTCGAAGAGGATGGGAAACTTGCTGATCGTTTGAGAGCTCTCAGAGTGAGTGAAGTTTGAAAAGAGTGAATCTGCGGGAAAGCTAATATGTATACAGCCTGCTAGTTAGATTGGATTCTGTACTATGTTGTCCCTAATGTGATATGTATGCAAGACGCAAATGCCATAGTACCTTTTCATTCATCTCATTATCGTATTGGCCAATATATACATACATCCCTTATTCCTAAACTTCCTATCCATTGAGCTTCGCGGCCTCAGCTTTCAACTGCGCTTCGTCAGCCTTTGCCACTTGTGAATTGCGGATCACTCACTTCATCTCGAGATTTGGGCTGTTCCAAGCCTTGAGCGATCTCCGCACTGGGTACATGTGGTCCTTTAGCGTTATACACATTAACACCAGCACTTTGGAGACCACCTTGAGTGGCAGGCTCAGAGTCTAGGTCCGCAGGGTTATTAGTCTTCGCCGGGTGTGGGAGGATATTGAATTCTGGGGAGATGTCAGATGTATATACTGTGAGGAGTACAGACGACTCACGCTGCTCTTGGTCTTTATTGTCAGACATCTTGTTGTTGTTGTAGATTGATAATTGTTGAAACGGGAAGATTATTGTGCTCTTCGTCTTAAAGAGGTACCAAGACGTCACCGTCGTAGAGTTACCGGCCATTTGCCACTTAGCCGGATGATCTCTCATTAATTGAGTACTCCTGATAAGCACGTGGGTGATATGATCTACCCCACATCTCCGCATCGCGTTGAACAGTAGAGTTAAGTCTCTCATTCCTGGCATAGTTAGAAGCCTGACATCTGTTTGTTGTTGATAATTACACATCCCGGTAATCCAAGATGGATACACTTACCGATGAGATTGAATCTATCCTCTTTATCGCTCGAGAAGTAATGGGTGAGTGGTGTTTGAATCTACCTCACCTGACTTGGCATTGACGCATAACAGTATATCAAGTCCCGCCGCGTACTTCAGCACAAGGATACAAAGCAGCCGACTGGAACGTTGAGAGTTTTATCTGGAAGGGTAGATTGAAAGTCGTCGAGCTAGGGAATAGGTGCGAATTGAGATTAGAGGTAACCTTTGCAGCACTTTACATACCTGACAATATTGACAATATCTCAGGATGCGTCAACAGGGGAATCGTTTGCGACGGTCATTTATGTTCATCCTTGGACACAAGTCGAACCAGTACTTGATTCCTCAAGGTATTTCGTGCTAAGAGTCGAAGGGGAAGGTGGGAAGAGGGCATATATAGGAATGGGCTTTATGGAGAGAGGAGAAGCGTTTGATCTACAAGTAAGTCGTACCTTCCCTGTGTATCTGATACCCATGGATTATAAGCTCACCAACACTCCAGGTCGCTTTGCAAACAGTCTCTAAACGAACGACAGGATCTACATCAGGACAATCATCTTCTGAGCCAAGTAAACCAATCGCGCCTCCTAAAGACTATTCCCTAAAAGAAGGCCAAACATTTTCAATAAAGATCCCAGGGAGAGAAACGAAGAAACCTGCCCCAACATCCTCGTCAAGTGGAGGAGGGGGATTGTTCAGTTTACCGCCGCCCCCTCCACCTGGTGGAAGGGGAAGATGAGATGTAGAATAAGTAACTTGGGATGATATCTAATTGTATGTGTTAAGGAGGTGATTCGACAGCGAGTGAGTGTATACTACGGTTTCTTGTTATCGTGTCAGGGAGTACACTCATCTTGATCACTGACAATGAACGAATACAAGGCAAATTATATCCCCAGATGAGGCATCGAGCAAAGGATAGGACCTCGATTGACTAATAGGATGGGGAGCAAATCGCTCCAATGCTAAATGCTACACGGATATCTATTATCAAAAGAGTCGGAAACCACTCGAATTCATTCTTATCGTCCAACTCATGGACAGTCTGGCAGTGATGCAGGTGTATCACCCTCAGTTTCACGTCCTTTCTCTTTCTGACTTATCACCCCGCAAGCGAGCAACCTCTCGCATCGACATCACTCCTTGGTCCCCGATATGATCATCATCCTTTGTGATAGTCTGGCGGACAGTCGGTCAAGAATATGGCCATGCACAAGAGAAATGCAAACCTTTGATATCCTGACACCCGTTAAACAGCCGCCATGTTTGAGCGACTCACGCGGCAGAAAGGATCATGCGAGAACCTATACGTAGTATTCTCGAAAGGATCTCTCTTTGTGATGGGGTCTCACTGACACTGACAATTACAAACCAGGCTTTACGGGGATGTTCGATATCGAACGTGTGTTTTTGCGGTATAAGAAATATAAGTGAAAAATCCAATCAAGAAAAACAAAACCAATATCAATCACTTTCACTCCTTGCCATGTGTTACGATACGAGACCACCTAGCGGACCTTCTTTGTTCGATGGGTTGTTGTCGATTACGAACGAGGAGCTTACCTTCTCAGAGGATACAATAAACTCGCCATCAATCGAGACAACTCAGTCTGAAAATCCATTCGAATCGTTCTCGAGGGATATCAGAGTGACAAGCACAATAACAGTGACAACGTCCGATGAGAATCCTCAAGAAGCAGACAGGACAGAAAACTCGGTCTCATCAGTGATCTCAGTCGGGGGTGAAAGTACACCAGAAGTGGCTGTACCGACAAGACAGGATGGGAGTTATCAGGAGGGAGAAGCAGAGCAAGCATCAAGTCAGAACGAAAGTTTAATTATGGGAGATGGGACTACGGAATCGAATTCACCTTCATAACTAAATTGTTCCAGAGAATTATCGCTCACAATATTGACCAGAAACTCATGCAGACCTTCATGAAGTTCGATTGTCAGCTGCTGGTATGATCTATTTCCAACCATTCAAGTTGCCTTGAAAGTCATTTCACCATTGCCCATTGATGAAACTGTCCAACTGACCTGACTACACAATCTACGGATTTATCCCCCTCCTTGGATCTCGTATCACCGTCATCATCACGACGAAAATCAGCCTAATCTTGCTCCGGCGACACTGAACCCTTGATTGGCTGATGCTCACTGATGATAGGTGAAGATTGTAATAGCGATGATTCCGATGATACCGGGAAGGGATTTAAAGACCCGCTTGAAATTCGTAATTCGGAGTTCTTACTGATTGTTATCAAAAGAAGAGCTAGTGCTAATGATGCTATGAGAAGTACAAATCACAATAGATGAGCTTCTAATTGCCAATCAGATTGTAATTACCCGAGACGAACATGTTCTATTTTCAAGAAACAATCTCTCTCATGGAATACTTCTTGTTATTCTCGTGCTGGAAGACATTACGGAGCTAGGACGAGCATATAAGATAAACTTGTGTCATCTTTCCTTTTTCATTCATATTTTTCTCCCACACTCTACAACGCTGTTCAAGTTTGATATCATATACAGTAACGTCCATAACCCAATGAGCTCTTCAAGCGATAGTCCGACCTCGCCTGTGAGGCGAACCAACACGGAGTCAACTACAGCGAGTGCAGTCTCAAACGCTTCCAATTGGATCTCGCGACTTTTCTCTACGACTCCAAAGGTGAATCCCACCTCTGATCCATCTACATCTGTGGATCTTGATATTACCAAATACGATCACAAGAATGAACTCGTCCGAATCAGCCTGATTACGGCTGGATTGAAGATCTGCAAAACTTGCAAATCCGGTGTAAAGGTTAACCGCCCTACATGCTGTGCTCTTTCATTCAAAGTCACCTCGAATGTACCTGATTCCACCATGGTATCCAAAGTCGAGTCTAGACTTCGAGAACATGATATTACCCAATTCAAGGACCGATTGACGGAATATTGGGAAGGCAGAGAAATCGGTGAACCCAGAACTTGGGCAGAGATGAAGCCAGAAATCGAGATCTCAGAGGCAACTCGTATCGAGTCGATGAGAAAAGTCAAATTGTCTTCATGGGATACGTCTGAGAAGATCGACTCTTGGGAAGTTTCGTTCAAGTACAAAGAATTCCTCGAAGATCGACTAAACAGTCTATCATTCGAACCTGGATATGAAGACCTGAATTGGGCATCGGGAATCAACGAGTTCCCTGACTTGACTTCCAAGGATTCCGAGAGAGGTGAGGGTCTGAATCCAGAATGGATAAGCAGTCGCAAGAGGTGTGCGTTCAGTCATAAACATCTCGAGTACAAAGCTAAAGCAGAGCTCGAATCGGCGGCTCAAGCTCCTTCGACCAGTGACATTCCTGGTGGCGAATAATCGGCGGATCCAAATCTTGGCTTGGAATCGAGGTGGGGCGATTGTGCGTACAAGAATTAGCGATTTTTTTCATCATAAGAGATGCAACGGGATGACATAAGACCAGTCGAATGGTGCTTCAGTACATCATGTCAAAGGAAATGATGGTTATGGAAATTACCCTCCTTTTCAAGCAGTCAAGCGAGTATGACTTACTGCGCCATGATATACCGCAAGGCGAATGATCAGAATCTGCTAATCTCGTAAAAATCAGGTTATGAAGGACGACAAGTTGTTGATCAATCCAAGTCGTGATCAACGAGTAAACGCACTGAGGTTACATTTCACCGATCATTAATACCAACAGAGACCGTAAAGGTACATTCACCGCAAGCTTGAAAGGAAAGTCAGTGTGAGAGTATCTAGATGCAAATCTAATTGAATATGATCCAGGTGGATAAGGTTGTCCATCAGTAGTCAGCTCATCGAGCGATGATTGGAGCTGAAAGTAGGTCAATTTGATGAGCTCGAGTCGAATGGCTGGCAACGCGAAAACGATCAAGTCCGGTTATCTTTGGCTCCCCTCCTAAGCCTCTCCATAGTATACATTGTAAAATGTCCATGGAATGCGTCAGATTGTTCGTTAAAACGTTCGTATCTATTTATACACTATCCGCAGGTAATTCGAAAGGACAGGTAATACCACTGAGTGAAGTCTGTGAGAATGTCTTGGTGACCAGTCCTACTATCGATGATCGCAATTCCAATCGAAATTTAAGGTCTATCACGGTCAGTCTGATCTTCAATGTATCCAAATACAAAGACACTTACCGGAACGTACGGTACCGGGCCATAGATGTCCACATGCAGTGTACATGTCATTCCCTGAAAGATCAGCATAAATTAGTACGAAGACGAACATCAAAACTTACAAGTAGTATCAGACGCGTTGACGGCGGCATAAGAAAAGGTAACGGGTAAAACGATCGGTACTTCATTACCCTTTTTCACCACTTTATTCCCGTAATTCCCCGTTGCTATCACTTTCATCGTCGTCAGGTCGAAAACGGTCGCTTCGAGGGATGAGAAGTGGGTAGGGAGGTATGATGACGAAGTATCAGCTGTAATGGTAAGTGACGATGAGCTCAGAATAGCCTTTTGACTTACCAAACAGATTAAGATTACCGCTAAAAGAGAAATTGGTAGGTGATCGACTGAATTCGATGGTAGTGTTATCCACGGTGAAAGGCGTGGTCTCGTAAAATGAGAAACTTGGAGCTCGGGGAATAGTAAAGTATAATGTAACACCTAGCCTGGTAATGGGTCAGCGGTTTAGGGGGGGCAGAAATCCATTGACTCACGCAGCACAAAAGATAAAGATGAAGAAGATGAGTGATCGCCTTGTCAACCATTTTATTCCGCATAATCCCTTTTGATCACGATTCCATAATTTCCAAGCTCTACTTCGCTTTTCCGCTCTGACTTCTGATTGACCTCTTCTAGATAGTTCATGGAGTTCTGATTTCTGCCACCTAGATAGATCAGCTAGCTATATGATGATCCCTGACTGAGTTCACTCACTCCGGTCCTAAGACAGGTACAGAGACCAACTCTTCTCTCGATTGATCCATCTTACCCATCATCGAATGACCTGACGGCGCAATATGATTATCGACTTTTCGATAGCTCATATCATCTTTCATCTCCCTTGATTCCCTCTTATCTCCATATCGATCACTCCATCTAGGTCCATCACCATCGAAGTCTGCTCGGACATCGAAAGGTTCGTCTCGATCATATGGTGATTCGTGATATAATGGGTGAATGGGGGCAGATGGGTCGAATGGTTGAGAGTATGAAGATGAGCGGTTTTGGTAGGATTGGTGGTTTGGATACTGAGAATGCTCTTCAGATTGCCGGTATGACATGATGTTTTGGGTTGGGTGGATTCCAGAATGAACGGATTGATGCAGGTCTGAAGGGGTTCTGGGTTCCTTTCTTCTCTTCCAAGTTCCAAGCGAAGTTTGGTCTTATCTTCTTCTACGGATGTGATTGCTGACTCTGAAATTCTAGAAGCAAAAACGCCATGTCAGATCTCTATCGATCCTCACGACTTTTCGTGTTGGACTCGGTTGTCGTTGACCGCACAGCCTCTCCGGGGCACCATTCAAAAATCTGAAACTTAAACACGATCCGTTTCACGTGCAGCGTGAATTGATCCCGCTAATACTCGAAATATTGCTAATTACCTGTTGCCACTTATTTGAAATGGTGAGTCGTTCAACATTTCCCAATTAGGAAAAATCGTATACAAGACCCAAACTCACCTGTTTTCTTTTCCCAAGTTTATGTGATTAGAATCGATAATCCTTATCCTTATTACCTTTTGACTATTCGTTTGTTGTTGTTGACAAAGTGGAGGTCGTCCATTTTAACCCAAAAGGTCAGTCACGGTCTTCAGTAGGGTATCTTCAAGAAATGCGATACAATGTGAGGGGAAAGGGCGGTTCAGTACTCCTGATGGTCTTCCGGCATGCACGTGTTGATAATGTCACTGACCATACTCTAGTACCTCAGTGATAAACAATCCTCCAACATGTCCGCTCAACCCACTTTCGAAGAGATGGAAGCCAAAAGGCAAGAGGTGAGTGGTAGACATGGGCGAAAAGCACAAAAGCTGATCACTGTCTTCTCTCTGTGTGTTTATTCATTCATTCCTCTCACCCCCTGCCACCTCAGATGATCACATCATTCAAAGATATCGCTGCTGCCATGACCCGATGTGTCTCCATTATCGAGGATTATGCCCGTCTATCACCATCAAACCTCCAATCATCCTCTATTTCCAAAATCTATGCTATCGAATCCCATCTTC
>JALPCA010000299.1:0-14164 GCA_026538345.1 Cryptococcus sp. GC_Crypt_4 | reverse complement strand
CATAGTATAGGTAGAAACTCCATAGAACAAGTATATACATAGATAGTTTTCAATAGCTTTCTATGAACTGAACTTCCCACTCTCGACGCGCATTTTGACTGAAGAGTATACATAGACAGTGCGGGGGATGCCGCCAGTTTAAGAAACGTTTCGAACCAAACAAACGGTTCAGGCACGCCGTTTTGGTGGCTGTTTTCCCTGACGTCTATCACATACTAATTCTTTTAATTCTTCATTTCTTCATTCCCTTCAGAGTAGTCTTCGTTTCTTGTAGCTTGACCGTGTGCTGTTGCGCCTGTGTATCATCTTCCCGACCTTTCGACGGTTCGAATCAATCCTACATGAACCTCTGATCAACAAATCTCTCACCGCCCTTTCCCGGGGAGATCGCCGAGGAGGACGATCCATCATTACCATCAAACCTTAGACACTTCAAACAGATTGTAACAAATCAAATTGTATTGGTATATTGGACATCTCGTTCGACACCACCAGCATTCTTTACTTCCTCGATACTATCTATACATTTCTATAATAGCAGCATACTCAATCTCGACAACAACACCCATACAATTGTCACCGTTTCAAACTTTAACTCAAACAGTTGATCGACGCGGGGTGCATCACCTCCTTTACACATCACTTTACATCTCTCCTCGCCATCATCTCTGCTCGGCCTTGATATCGTCCATGTACATTACGCGGGAGGAGATATCAGTATCCTAGAGAGTGTTCAGGAGGAACTTTACCCTTTTTGGAGGAGTCATTTCCCTTAGCAACGAGGGCCAAACATTGGGTCATTTCAGGATCATCTGTCATAGACAGCTGTGCTGGTGAGTCCCTCTTTCACTGTCGAATCGGTGGGACACTGTGTACTTTTCATCCCATCTCTCACCCATCTACCATCTGTATGTAGACCATATCATCTTGGCAGGTATGATTGAGATGGAACAATCACGCCATTTCTACTCTCCCCACTTTCACTCTTTCAACGCGGAGAATTCACCGTATAATCACTGATCATCAACAGTAATATCCTTTGTACACAGTGGAACCCCTTCTTACTCCCATCAGTGTATTCACCTTTCATCCATTTCGGTAGTCGGTAATATCCCTACCGATCATTCGAGAAACGATCAACTCGTCAAACTCGAGGATTTGGTCGTCACCTGTTGATAATACATCTACATACCACCTAGTTCAGCCAGGAGCTGAACAGGAGATCATCACGTCCTTGATCTAGAGTAACGGGAGCCACCATTCAATACTAATCCGCCCTCAGCACGCACCTCATCACCTCTGATCGCTGTCAGATTTCCTTAGTGTCGCACGAACCTCTGTAGAATATCCCTCAACGCGTTTCTTTGGTTTTCACCTCAATCTACAAAAATCACCAATTCTTCTCCTTGGGCGAGATAATATGAGCATTGTAGCTCCTCACCCAACCATCAAATTACCCCATCAACGGATATCTGAATCTGAAATATACACGTCTTCAGGTGCAGCATCCGCACATGCCGATATACCACCAACTTTACCGCCTAATCTTCCTTCTTTTGACAGTAGGGCGGCAGGCATAGCTAACTTTCCTAATTTTCAACATCGTCATTCTTCTCCTTTTCCAATGGCGACCCAATCGTTTTCGGCTCTAGGTCCGCCTGCAAGAGTCCCTTCGAAACTGTCCGAGGTATCGCCTCCCCCTGCGCCTAGACCATCGCATATGACTTTACCATCTACGACTTCGGATGGATCTGATATACTTCTTTCGACATCTATGCCGCCCACTCCTGACCCGTCCCCGCCAAATAGCAAGGTACTGTTCTCGGAATCGATGATCAAACTTGCTCCACCAGATGAAGACCGCTATGGTTTGAAATCCATCAATAGTGTCCTGAGCTCCGCCGACGAAACGCCTAGACGACTCCCCACTATCTCGATAGATCCAATGACTCCTCCATTGCTTCCTAGCGATGTTCCTAGAACTAGCAATTCACCACCACAATCACTCCCGGAGCCGACTAAACTAGATGTCCTCAGTCCAACTGCCAGATCTAAACCAATGGGCCCAGCTAGAGGCCCTATACGGCGAAGTCAGACTGCGATTCACCCCTCAGCCATTCGGATGGCCAAGACGAGTAGCGCAGATTCGCGAGCGAGAATACGGTCGACGGCTATGAGTCCACGTAACGCCTCAGGTCAACCAATCGGAAATTATGCCAGATCTGGATCGCCTGGTCTTCCTCGTTCTCTGACTTCCTCCATAATCGACACGACTTCCACATCACCTAGATCTATTTCTGTTATAGAAGCCTCGACTCCGGATATGGGAGGCCCAGAAGGATTAGAAGCTAAAGTGGTCTTACTGGGATCTCAAGGAGTAGGAAAGACGTCCTTGATTTTACGATATACCACTAGGATCTTCTCGTTGAGTCCAGCGGCTGCCACGATAGGCTCTTCGCTACATACCAGGAAAGCAGTTCATGCTGGAACGAAGGTGAAATTGCAGATTTGGGACACGGCCGGACAGGAGAGGTTCAGGTCAATGGCACCGATCTATTATCGAGGAGCGCATGTTTGCGTCCTAGTCTACGACATTAGTGATAGAAGCAGTTTTGACGATGTGAGATCTTGGTTGGAAGAACTAGGAAGGACAGTACCCAAGGAGACGGTGATTTACATTGTGGGCAGTAAGGTTGATCTGAAGTCTCAGCGGGTTGTCAGGTGAGCGATTTGCGCCATGCTCTCGAAGATAGTGAAGCTGATCAGATTAGTTCCGAAGAGGCTCATCAACAAATCCGGGCGTGGCTCAAACCGCCCCCTACATCTGTCATCACTGCCCTATCCCCACCAAGCACGCGCAGTCTGTTCCGATCCTCCTCATCTACTTCACGCACAGACACACCGTCCGTCGGCCCTTCTATCCTCTCTTCCCCTACTCCTACTCGATCTCATTCACATACTGCCTTGACATCGCTCAACACATCTACGTCTACGATACCACCTCCGAAACAGTCATTAGACTCGTCGCTTGAAGCGGAGAAGACCAAAGGAAAACCATTTCCTATCTCTGTACCAGCTTCTCGGCCTGTTGCTCTACAGATGACAATGTCACCTATAGATCCGGCTTCGCCAACCACACCAAGAAATCGACGAATATCCTTCCCTGCGCTTCAGTCACCTACCCTACCGACTTCTGTTACTTTTACAGAGCCAATTAAATCCTCTATCACCCCTGCTTCACCTACATCTCGACATAGTACATCAGGAGGGAGGTTCTCCATCTCGGGCGTCTTAGGTTATAGCCGGACCACCAGTATTGGTGGAGCTGCTTCGAACCTCGCTCGATTGGCCGAGGACTACCCCGCAGCCCCTCGTATGGTCCCTTTAGAAAGTGCACGATCCAAGTCATTTGGATCGGATTCACCTGCTTCCTCTCGACCACGACATGATTCCAGTCCGATCCTTTCTCATGACCCAGGAAGGAGGAAGAGCGAAGATTGGTCTTCTAGATCATGGCGTATGGGGGAAGGACCTAGTGCTGCAGAAGCGTTAGGGGAGTTTGGCGCTGGAGTCAAGAAAAGACAATCAGGTGAACTACTCGGTTCTACAACGCCAACTTTCCAGCCTATTGGTCATAGTCTGGCGAGTGGAAGTAGTAAGATGCCCAAAGGTAGAGCGAGGGGAGGAAGTCTAGGTAGAGACTCTAGACTGTACGGAAGTAGCGCAAGTGGAGATAGTGATGAAGAGGAAGGGTGGGGAGTAGATGTGGAAGGTGTGAAAGTGGGTGAAGTCAGTGCTATGACCGGAGAGGGTGAGTTACCTTTCCCATCATATTTGCTAAAGGGTCAAAAATTGATCTTTTCAAGGCGTAGAAGCATTGTTCAAGAGCATCTCGGCTCTCCTCGTCGAGAAGAAAGAGAAGATCGAAAGAGATCGAACTCTTCGACGAAAAGATAGTATCATGTTGACGGATCCGACAAGAGACACCAAAAATAAGATCAAGGCAAAAGGCGGATGTTGCACTTGATCGTTCTCAACCAATTTTACGACTTGTGAGGTTTATTGTTCCTCGACTCCATTCTTTCTCGCCTTTGCCGATTTCAAACATGACCATTGACGACTGTACGAACAGTTTACGAAAAGCACGCAGCTAAAAGTAATGATCAATATAATATACCATCAATTAACGATATCACGATTTCTTTCAACGATTTTCCACTTTATCTCAGCATTTTCCTACTCCATTCATCAATCTTTCGACGTGTTTCCTGCCAATCGAATATTCTTCCGTACTGTCTTTTGTCAGGGTTGGTAGTAGTGGCTTTATTTGATATCTCAAGTATGTTCCATCTGACTGTATGTATCGGCTGGACCGAGCGTTTGCATTTTATTGTCTGGTTTTGGACGACTTGTCTCACGGTATGGAACACTTAGATCACGCAACGTTGAATACATGCTGTCTCTTGTATTTATACGTCTGCATTTCAACTCAGTTCAATACCTCCAACTGCTTGGCATCACACTTCCAGGTCTCGACTCTGGAAAGGTAGTCATCGGACTGTTCACATCCAGCTCGATAAAGAAGTTGCCTCCATTATCGCCTCGTCCAATATTCCCCGTGTCCAGGCGTAGTATCGGTGCACCAGTCGGCCTCCTCTCCCCATTCGTGTCTTTCGATACTCTTCTGATATTCCTTGACCCCACACTCGGTTCTCTAGCCAGATGTGTCATATTGATAGATCCATTCCGGCTGAGTACTCCTGTTGGGAAAATATCTGAATCAGGTCGAGCTATCGGTGTACCAATGGCAGTAGTGGGTAATGCAGGTGTATCGGGTATACCAACTCCTGTTCCATGGAAGAATAGACCAGAAAAGAATGATCTCATTGTTTTGACGGATTTAATGGAGACTCCTCGTCGGAGAGTGGGTGGTGAAGAAGGGTAAAAGCCCGATGGAGCATATGTCGATTGCGGTAAATCGGGTGCAGAGCGAAGTTGTACAGAAGAATTGATACCACGTCCTATAAGGTGATCGGGAGACGTCATATAATGTTCGGCAGTCGTGTAGGTCGGGAAATATTGATTAGAATCCGATGAGAGAGTCCGAGATGGTGGTACGGGTCGCGAAGGTATACCAGATATAAGAGCATTGGTACTTGGTAGAGAAGAGTCTGTAGCGGTCATCCCACCCACACTAGATGGGATGGCATGTAATCTTGCGATTGTCCTTGTTGCTCCCATGGCTCGACTTGTCATTCCGCTAAGACCGAGAGAGGATAATGTTGAAGTCGGTGAAATGACATCAGGGTGTAATGAATAATCATCAAGAGGGATTTCATCTAGGTCATGATGATTCATACCTCGAAGTGGGATTGGATTAGGCCGATTGAGATTCCTATCGAAACCAGATCTGGATGACCTTCTTGTTTGATAAGACTTAACTGAAGGAGGAATACCAGGTGACAGGTTCTGATTGGTATATTGGCCTACGGTTGCTAACCATCCTTGAGTCGTTGGCGTCAATCCCGCAATAGCTGGTGGCGAAGGTTCATCCTGCGTCGCAGGATCAGGTGGCCGTACCTCGATCGGACCGGTATAAGGCATATAATCGGGATACTCGGGAGGAGGTGATCGTCCTGGTGATGCTTGTTGAATAGTACCATGTCCAGGTTGAACATGAGCGAAATATCTCGCTCTAGAGCTATTGGTTTCTGAAACTGAATGTGAATTGGATGAAGTTGGAGTTACAGGGATGACACCAGCAGAGTTCTTGCGCCATGAGTCGATAGAAGAGAGTTTGGCAGAGGAGATGTCTCGATATGAGCCTGTGGTCTTGATCCCGTATGGCGTTCCGGTATTACCGCGACGTGAAGCTCGAGACCGTCGTTGGGAGATGTATAAGTAGGCCAACACGCAAATTATTAAGAGGAATAACGAGACACCAGAGATAGTGCCTATGAGTAAACCGAGATTAGGACTGAGCCATCAGCTTTGAATCACATATCGAATGAGATTGAACAAGGTACATACCCTGACGATCCCTCCTTTGCTGGTACGGTAAGAAGCGCGTAATCGATGACAAGCTGTTGTCCCGGCGTCGTACTGATGATATTTACAGTATGTGTATCGGCAGGGTTCAGGCCGCTGGCGAGATATAGCAGAGAGGAGTATGCTCTCCACGGATTCTTTTGTCACGATCAGTATCATGATCCCCCTGTTGCTCAAATTTGGTATTCGGTACTCACTGTCAAATTCAGAGTCTGCGTTAACACCCCATCTAATCTCACGTCGGCAGTCCCCCCATCCGGTCCTGACATTCCATAAACATACAGCCCAATTCCCCTGAACGAAAGAGATACACCACTTCCTTGACCTGTCGATATACTTGCAGTAGAATTGAAGAACCCCTCGGAGGCTGTCGAGGTGTATTGGGTGGCCACGGTCCGATTCACAGGTGTACCAACCGGACCTTGTGCATTGAGCATTGTCCATTGACCTGTGTATGCGAAAAGAGGTGACTGATCGTCTATAGTGGTATTGGCGTATCTACAGTTTCAGCTATGATACCTACAATCAGGCCTTTCCCAACTTACGATCCCTTTTCGCCCAGGTGCAATTCCCCGGATATCCCATAAAACTGAAATGTATCGATATCCCCACTAGGCTTGATCTCGATATTATGAACACCTTCTGGCATGTCGGAGCTCATACATCCAGTAGTAAAATCCCCTCCATCAAGACTATACCGTACATCACAATCGGTCCCTTTCTTCCCTGTCACGAATTCGACGGTCGAAGCTACGTCTAGTGAGCATATTTTCGGCTCACCAGAACTCGACTCACCTGTAACATTAAAGGAGATCGCCGATTCATTACTGATAGATTGATGGAATGTCGTATCGTATCCATCTCCCCTTGCGCTATAAGCAGCTGTCCAACTACTATTGGAAGCGCAATTTACACATGGTGAATAGTTGAATATGGGTGAAGTGTTAGGTAGGAAATATGAGGTCGACATTGTTGACCGTATCACTCCGATCCTAGCATTGATCAATTCACCTGAATTTCAATGTCCCTCTTATGAGTTCATCTGCAATGACCCTAAAGCGAGATCCGTATGTCCTCCTACTTGTGTTCGACTTCGTAATCTGGCGTTACTTTGAAGCTGCACTTATGTGATATCAACCAGTCAGAGATGATGAAGTAAGTAAAGTCAGTAATTTCAGCTAAAGCTCCACAAAGGGGTATTATTACCTCTTGTCAGTCATACTGTTAATCCTCTCAACACCCCTTACTCTCCTTTCCCACTATACGCCACCTACAACCCAGTCCGCTCATCCTCCTTTGGTCAAAGTCTCGCCAGCATCCTTTGTTCGGCGTCAAATCGTTGACTTTGGGATACAACTCAATATCAAGCGTCCTTTGAAACGCACAGATCGATGAAGAGGAGGAAAATATAGTCATAATGACGGGGTTGAGATCTGGACTCTTAATCGATGGATCAGTAAGTGAGGGTCCTTGCGCACAGCCTAAAACTCACTCATTTGTTCCTTCCGTGTCATCCAAAGGTAATCTGCATTCGTGCCAAGTTGAATGCGAGCACTAAAACTGAGATCAGAGAACTGGGCTTGTGATTGAATTAGTGAAACTATTGCATTATCTGTACAACATAAGAGGAATATGAACTAAACTGAATGGGACATGGTGGATAGATTGATTGTGAATGGCGAACGGGGAATATGTGATAATGTATAATGTGAGAATCACTTGAAGATGAGTGTGGAAGACAAGAAGGCATGAAAAGACTGGAAACACGTCAAGACAAGGTTGAAAGAGATAGGGATATGCTGTTGGGATCGATCGACGCCCATCCACCAGACTTTCACTCTGTTCTTCTTCTCTTCCCACCCCTTCAATCATCCATTTCTCCCATGAATTCGTCACCATCACTCAATTCTCCCATATCACTCATCTTGTCCTCATCATCATCATCGCCATCTTCGTCCTCGTCCTCCCCTTTACGCTTCGTATCGCCATTTCCATTCGACGTTGCATTGTTAGATGAGTTGTTGGTACTCGAGAGGGATGCCTTCTCCGGTGCCTTCGGCCGTGGTGCTGAGTCCTCCTCGTCGTCATCGTCATCATCTCCAGCTTGGTCGGCATCCTCAGGAGTAGCGTATCGTTCCACATACGTCTCTACCTTCTTCGCGTATGCTTTTGGATCCCGCATGAGTAGTGCAGCAGCTTCACCGTTGAGAGGATCAGCAGGATTTGGATACCGAAGGAGTTGTGGAAGGAAGATTTCGAAGATATTGATAAGCTCTGTAATACGTCAGCTTCACAAACAGCGGATTGGTATTTGTACATAGCCAACATACCGAACATGGGCGACCAAGTCTGGTTGATGACGTCCAAGCAGACACTTCCACTTCTAACCAAGATATAAGCCAGATGCCTACCACCATATGCGCAACTTACATCTCATCGATATTTGGATGGAAGATCTTGTTCATGAATCCTATGCTTGGCGATTTATACGGGAACTGTTCTGGTAATTCCACATGTATTTTCCACACTCCTTTGGCGAACGGTGCTGTGTGTGTCAGCTTAGATTCATGATCAAATGCATGATCTGCGTGAGAAAACGCACACCCGCGAAGGGGTTTGACCGCCGTGAGAGGGAAGTAAAAGATGGTACCGGGGAAACACATCCATATGGGGTAGAGCACGCAATGAAACTCACTTTCGGCTGGGCCATGAAATTTGACGAAAAACTCGCTCATCTTATTATTCACAAGATTCACTTGATAATCCGACATCAATCTGTATTAGGGGTAGGACGTGTTCAAGGAGGGATGAAGGGTGGCAAGGGGGAGGAATAGCGATGTCAGCTGATGTATATGGTAACAGAGTAACGAAGCAAAGACTACCACTCACAGTTTCATGACATCTGTATCGGTACGACGTTTGGGTGAACTGTATAAGGAGCCCAAAGGCATCATCAGCGATGGAATACACAGAGCGGTGATATCGGTGTGCGGAAGTGACACTTATCATATTGGGTAGAATTCAGTCAATAGCTGTAGCGAGAAGTGGAATGTGGATCTAACTTCTAAGTGGGAGACGTCGATGGATCAAAGCTAGGACCAATCAACTCGTTACTGGATGAATGATAGGAGACGAGGACAAGAGAGATAGTGCGTCTAAGAGCGTGAGTCCGCGAAGACACCTCCACTTTACCTTTCCGGCATTCCGCCTATCTAAACCGGAATGACAAGGCGAAAAAGGCGGTTGGCGCGGTAACACCTAATCTGACATAACTCTTTAGGCTCGCGTCTGCCACAATCCAATTCCTCCAGGCTCATTCGCTCTAATCAATTCAAGAGATATAGATGCTCAGTACACCTCAGTCTAGCTCCGTCATCATCATGTCGCCTTCTTCGCATCCGCTCCTCGCCCCTCTACCTTCCACTACCTCCTCCGGATCGTACGCATCCAAGTTTTTCGCCCTTTCACCCAATGAGAATCATTTTGTTCCTCGACCAGTTGTCGATATAACGTCAAGGGTTACCCTTCAGTCAGCAGGAGTCGGATTGATGATCAGTTGTGTACAAAACTCTCTAGAAAAGTAAGTTGTCAATAGGTGCAGACATCTTGAGTGAAACTAAACAAGTGAAGACACAACAAGGGAGAGATGGGTATTTTCACAAGAACAGGAGGTACCATTGCTTGGTTCAGTAAGTGACTTTACAATCAACTATCTCGGCCTAGACTAATATCTACAGCTGCCATAGGTTTTTCTTATGCTTCTGTCGAGTCGATCATGGCGAACGTGCGAGAGGTGAGCGACCTCAAAGGCATCAATCGTCAGGCTAATTTGTATAGACGGATGACCCTTGGAACGGTGTTGCTGGAGGTTGTGCTGCTGGATTCGCGGCTGGTATACAAGGTGAGTACTGCATTCAGAATTCAAGTTAGTCTCATTAGCTGACAAACTTCGAAAGCACGATCATTACCCAAAGCTGTCGGTTCATGCGCTTTCATCGGTACAATTATTGGTACATTCCAGGCAGCAGGTAACGTGAGTATCGACATTCTTCTATAACATCTTGACAACGCTCACATAGTCTAGTCATTCACTGGATTCGATACCGCTCGTCTTTCCCTACCGGAGAAAGAAGCGAAACGACTTGAATTCTTCAAGAAGAGACCAGAGAGACCGCTTTTAGGAGAGGATGCTGCTGCCATCCCATCGTAAGCAGCTGAAGACAATGATATGCATACAATCGGATAGAGGAGAAAATTTCATTCGCCGACCTCGACGGCGCTGGCTGATGTTCGGGACCAAGTGATGGTCGACGAGGAACGAAACCCATCAATCAGGGTCACCGTGAGAGGGTTGAAAGTAGAAATCGTCTTCACTGCCTCGAGCTAAACTTCGGCCACCTCATCGTCCTACCTTCAAGTTGGTTACAGCTGGTGTAACTACTTATTTCACTGCTATCTCGCTGGCTTCTCATTACTGACATTCAAAAGAACGGAAGGAAAGAAGGAAGGAAGGAGGAAAGGAAGGAAGGAAGGTAGTCATCCTTTCGGTGGATCAAAGCGCGATACTCCATTCTCCGACGTCAGGGGTTGCCATCATTCCAACAACTAACACGACGCGATCGTGCCTGGTCAGTTGACTGGGATAACAATTATAAAGTATCGACTCTCATCTTCCTCTCTTTCTCTCATCTTTCTTCTTCTTCGTTTTCCACTATCGTATCCTCTCCACCACATCTTTACCTCTCATACTATCACCAATTACAACATATCACTAACAATTACTCTGTCAATAAGTTATACCATCTAAAGGTGAGAATCGTATCTTCTTTCGTGCTCCCTTCTTCCTTCCTCCAAACACCACACGATGAGAGTTGAGCTGATACCCATCGGAATATTTCCGTCTCGACCGAGGTCTTATACCTCAATCTTCAGTGGTATACAAAGCCCGTCGTCTTCTTAAGCTGTTAAAAAGAGGTGAGTATCCATCTCCCCTCACCTTCCTTCCTCCTCCTTCCTCGTTCATAAGGGTCATCGACCAAGTTAAAACCAATCACGCATATCCGCTCAGGACGACGACAGTTGACATCGTCGATAGGCTGGTTCATCTTGCGTTGAGCACCGAAACAGCTTTCCGCCTCACATCGGTAGGCTTCCTCACGCCCTCATCTCTTCCTTCCTTAGTGCCTTCCCTTGATCATGGGCGTACATCGTAGACTTAGCCAGCTGACGTGTGATAGTACTGTCTACTCTCTCCATTGCTTCTTTCACTATCAACTTTAACTTCGCGCCCATCATGGTGGATGGTCCCAATCTCAATCCATCCGCCACTTCTTTCCCCTTCCCTAAATCTACTTCGCCTGCTATCTCCAATAACTCTTCCACTACCGATTCAACTTGGACTAGCTTCAGTGCAACGTCTACACATTCATCTTCGAATATTCCGACCCTGCCCCCAGTATACGAGAAGAGGATCAACAGGTTCGGCGAAGGTTGGGTCTCGACTGGATCAACCGACCTTCTTCTTTCCGATCATCTCGATGTCACGCCTGTAGCTCCTGGACGAACTAGATCTCCTAGTCTTCCTACATTCCTTCCTAACGAGATGAAGTCTCGAACATCTCGTCAGAGTCAGCAAGATGAATTTGCGGCGTCGTTTATCCATCAAGGATTTGGGGGATCCGCTCGACCGTCCCTCGATTCTTACCAGCCTCGCCCTTATCCAACTATGGATATGTTCGATAATCATGCTCATGAGGAACCTACGAAAGGTCTCTACCACACAGATACATCTCCCCCTGACCCACTTCTTGTCCACCACGCCTCGGCGCCCAACCTTGCCTTGGGTCCTCGTCGACGAGTCAGTGGTCAAGTTCGATTCACCGACGAGCTCGACGATACAGAAGAAGACTTCGCTCCTATGAATATCAGGGGCAGTGCCGTACATAGACTCTCTTCTAGAAGTATGCCTGTCTTGACTACACCAGTGCCAGGGAGAGGAAAGAATGGTATGTCTATCATCTTCACGCGTGAATTTGGCTCACCGCTTTAGTATATATCGCCAGTGTATCGCCATTGGCTACTACTCAAGCTCTCGAAGAACAAGCTTCAAGATTCGGTGAAGTCCTTATGGCTCGCATTCAAAGAGTCGGAGACACTTCAGGCTTCATTATTCCCAGACAGCATGGAATGTGGCAGACGCCCTCAGCTCGACAGTGAGTTGAATTCTCAAGTTGTAGGAACATGGCTGATGACACCTTCAGCTGTGCTTTTGTCCTGTAAGTGGAAACGTATTCCGTGACGACTGCCGTTGACAGTACTAGCTTCAAGCTCTCAGAGCAAGCTACTGCTTTCCTGAACCACCTCAAGTCTCTTGATATCGTTTGTGACTATGCCAAGGTAAGCTGAAGTGTCTCTATTATGAGGATGATATTGACGCTGCGTAGGAGGACTTTCAGACCGAATGGAAGTCCCGAGAAGATCGACTTTCCAGTAACCTTTACATACAAGGTCTTCCTCTTAGCGTGGAACCAGCTGTAAGTGGTCCAAATGTATGTGCGTGGTAGCTAAAGCCGTGTAGCAAATCCTCGATTTGCTGGCCCCCTTCGGCAAGGTGGTTTCGCTTAAGGTCCTCGATACTAAGGGCATTCGTCGAGGTCCTGTCATGGCAAGGTGAGTCTCATATCTTATCTCACGCCGGTCTCACCGTGCTCATTTTCGTGTCTAGACTTGAGTGCAGACCTCAAGCAGACGCTGCAATCAAGGCTGTGGGTCATGTTGGTTCCAATCCGAAGCTATACTTATTCAGTGGTAGCTCAATAACAAACCATTCGGTGAAGATGGCAATATGCTCCAAGTGAGAATCGCTGATTCTGAAGTGAGTGGTCGTTTCATGCATATCGTTCTAGCATCACTGAACATCTCCAGGGTCAGAAGGACTTCAAGCGCAAAGCCAACTTTGTCGGTAGTCTTGACCACTTTACGACTGTGCGTGACGATTCCCGTAGAGCAAGTATGCCGGTTATGTAAGTGTTACGCGCATCAAGGCAATTGCTGAAGCTGCCCAGTGGTACCCGAGCAAACGACCATCTATCTTACCTTGAGGAAATCGAACGCGCAAAGCTTCGCCACTTGGAAGAGATCCAAGTCCTTGAAGCTCGTCAGAAGCAACTCCTGAGTTCAGCTTATACTCAACGCACCGGCTTTTATCCCTACAGTGTCTTCGCTGGCGATTCACCCAATCCCAATATCATCTCACCTCGACCAGAATATCATCGTCATCATACCATCTCCACCACGTCCACTGTTCCCAGCTCTGCTCATAGCCTCTTCAGCGAGCGAAGCTGGTCATTCGCATCTGGGATCTCTGGGTATTCTGGAAACGATTCGATTTGGTCCCCTGGACCCAATACTCCTGCAAAGTCTAACACTCTCGGACAGTTTTTCTCCGGTCAGAGCTACGGAGGTCTTCATCATGCTCGATCCAGTCCAGAATTAGGCATGAAGCTCAACAATCCGGCCAAACTTCTCTGGCCCGATCACCAGGCTCAAGTAGCTTAAAAGTCGTATATGGTCGTACATTCGTTTGACACAAGCGACACAACGTCATCAAAATCACCACGTCACGTAGTCCGGATCTCATTGCTCTCTTTTGGTCATCATGTCTTTCTTTCTATTTCATACCTTGACGCTTCGTCTTGGTCCTGCCATGTTCTCCATGCCAATCATGCCAATCATGCCATATACCACTTTATCTTCATATCCTTGATATACATATCCCGCATCTATCACATTCACCTTTGTATATCGATTGGTCATATCGCTTTATTGTATATCACTTTGCTAGGTCAAAAAGGGAAATACTCTACTCATGCATCAAAGTTGTATCGAGGTGTAGATATTTCGACTGACTTGGATGTCGTTTGCATATTGTGCTGCCCGTCTTCTACCATGCTCCCCTCTCTATGTACAATTACCATAATAACTACCCAAAACACCTACTCTCTCGATCAAGAGCAAATCATCATCCATCTAGATCATCACTAACTCCTACTCTAGCTTTCCACATATCCTCTTTCAGCCTCAAAACCGTCTTCCAAGTCTTCTCCTCCCAAGGTTC
>JALPCA010000298.1:0-14208 GCA_026538345.1 Cryptococcus sp. GC_Crypt_4 | reverse complement strand
AGACTCTTTCGAACTTGACCATTGATAGACCGGAATCGTCTTATGCAGCATGTGCGAACCCAGGTGGGAATTCTGCTGAGGATCTATGGGGTAGGCAATACGATTGGGTGATAACGGACGATTGGGAAGATTTCGAGTTGATAGGAAGGAAGATTTGGAATAGAGTAGAGGAAGGGAGAAAAGGTAGTCGAGGATGGAAAGTGGTAGATGAAGTTAGGGGGTATACGGGATTGACGATAAAGAAGGGATGGCCGTTGGTCGTGGTCAATAGGGATAGAAGGCTGGCGGTGATGGAAAGGAATTGAGTGGACATGTAGCATTTAGGAATAAAGATATAGGTATTTATAGTTTTCGCATGACATACAGATACTTGTAGATACAGATGTAATGATATATATGAACAGTGATACAGGTCACTGGAGATAGGTACTTTTTGTCGTTGATTCTGTCCTGATTCTTGTTGAGATGACGATTTGGATAGGAGACAGTGTGGTCCACATGGGCGTCTAACCCGTGTATCCAACTCTGCCGCTCTTCTCCCTTGCGTCATACCACTTTTCGAACATCTCTTCTCCCCAAATCGAATCCCCATACCCTCCTCGACGCTTGATAATCTCACCTATTTCTTTCCTTTCTTCGGGATTTCGGAAACATCCCGACCACCATTTATCTAAACTATCACCTGCCATGCCACCTCTGATCCCACCGGTGAAATCCAAGTGACCTTCGCAATGCTGAGAAATGAAGAAGAGGATAAGAGGGGCGACGTGAGGTTGGAAAGGGGTGATTTCGGTGAGATGCTTGAGTATACGGGTGAGACGGAGGAGGTTGTGTGGTCGATTAGCGAGGTTGGCGACTGGTATGTATTTAGCTTTGGTCCGGAATGCAAGGGGGTGGAGTGAGGGAGGAGGGGCGAGAGAGAGAAAGGAGCATGTATAATCCGATAGGCTTTTCAGATGCAATGTTGTTGGCTGGTGGAAGGAGATAGGCGTTGAGAATCGTCAAGGATAAAGAGGACAAAGAGGACAAAGAGAGGATAATACACTCACATCTTTCTTGGTAATTGCGGGCTCGTCTCAATTTCCCATTATTAAAGTCGATTCCATAAAACGATAACATCTGAATTATCAGCTGGCGTCAAGCCCTGTACGAAGCAGCTGACCATCTTGTATGACCTGAGGATCCGGTCGAGTATCTCTTTATCACTCGACATGACCTCTATCTCGTGTGGCTGTATAGGTTGAGCAGAGGGGTTCACACCATGTTCCCGAATTGGGAAGAGCCCTGTTATATCAGCTGAGAGCAATTATCACGTAGATTTCAGCTGACACTGGATATATGAGCTAAGAGCATCAGCTCAGCTCAGCTCAACTCAGCCATGAACGCTGTAGAGCTCACTGATTCTCTTCTAGCTCATCGTAATCATTCTCTGAATCTTTCATGAATTGCTCATAAGTCCGATTATCAGGTCTCATCTTCCCTTGATCTTTGTAAAAGGTAACGTTTGCATTCAGACGCTTATCGTCCTTTTGGCCGGGATACGATTGAAGGAATGCCTGAATATCTGGGAATCTCAGCTTCGACTTTCACCGTAATGCGAGCTCGCCAGCTAACCTCTAGGTCGATTTGGGAACATGTTGGAGATAGTATGATTAGATCTGATTTGATGAGTGATTGGTGTAAGAAAGAAGGAAGAGGAAGGAGGGAAGAAAGGTCGAGTGGAAATGAGAGGTGTTGTAGGTAACGCTCGACCCGCTGAGATTTGGGTATACACCAATCGGACCTTCCTGATCATCACTCGAGTTCCAGTGAGAGATATGATTACTTCCAATTGGCCCTTAAGCAGTAGATTATAGAAGTGAATGCATAGATACCTCACTATATCAACTGTTTGAATGCTTGCTGACATGAAAGTCTAGTGGAAAGTTGGACGATTCAGGCACGATCCGTTTGATATTTCGAGATTGAAATACTCATATCACTTTTTCACTTTCTCTGTATCACCTGTGTTTGCTTACACTACAAGGGACAGCAAGCGGATCAGCACCCAGTAGCGAGGCCAGATAATCAGCAAAGAGAGAGTTACAGAGAGAGATCCATCATGTCATTCACCGTCGGTTTACGAGGGAGTACCTCTCGATTCCCTCCAATCCCTCGAAATGTCCTTCTTCCAGTCTCCCCTTACACCCACCTCACTCGGAGATCAGCTTCTACCACCACGAATACGACCACGACAGAAAACAAAACGACATCCATACAAGATGTAGATAAACGAATGGCAGAGTTGAAATTGGCTAAAGATCAATATGAGAAGAATGCACAACGGGCTGCAATGTTAAGCCAGGGAAGGCAAAAGACGGATTTGGCGAATAGTATACAAGTCCCAATTTGTGGTGAGTGATCAAGCTCAAGAGACAGAGCGATAGCCAAGTCCCATGACTCGATCCAGGAGAGAGCTAATCATCTACGTAGAGGCGGTAGCACCGGAAAAACCAAATTGGTCATGGTTAAGCCTCAACGGGATATATAAACCAGCATGGTTCAAAGAAAGGTTCATGTATGGATACTACTTCCTACAGCAATTCTCCATGGGTCGACAAATGTGAGCAGGGGTTGACCTCAAGATTCAGAGGTCTCAGAAGACTTCGAATCGTACTGATATGTATATAGGATAAACCTCCTGGTCTCTGTGGACGCTATTGAACTTACACCGAGAGCGGTCGAGAAGAAATATACTTGGAAAACATGGTGGAAATCACTATTCGATCTTGGTCTCGCTATAACGCCATCGAGAGAAGAAATGATGTATATCTATGTTCAATTGCAGAAATCTCAAGCGGCGTGAGTGTCTCTATCCCTCGAACAGCGGTTTCCACTGCATTCACTCTTTGCGGTATACCAAATATCAGGCTTCAAGCTAACCCACTCAGGGGCAACATCGAGGCTATCAACAAATACGCTTGTAACACTGCCGCAGAACAAGCTGCTCGAATCGCTAGAATAAAGAAAAAGATGACATGGGAATTAGAAGAGGAACCCAAATTACCTGAACTTGTTTGGGTCAGAGCGATCAATATAGTGGAAGGGAGGAATCTTGGTCAAATGTGTTTAAGATTCGATACCAAACAGGCGAGTACAGCGGGTGCGATTAACTCGATGAGAAGGAGCTGATGAAAGGTAGAGATTAACAATGTATGATGAAAATGGTCGATCGACAATCAAGTCAAAACATGTAAAAGAGAATATCGTATTTGAAGTGGTCACGCCAATAACGAAAACCAATAACTGGAGAGTACGAGATCGACAAGAATCGACTAAACCGAGGTTTTTGTTAAGTGAAGAAGGGAAAAAGGCTTGGGATCAGAAATTAGCAGATGTGGAGAGGAAGATGCAAGGATCGTAGGTGGTCATGAGCGGGCCGTCAGCGAGGGGCAAGGCGAGGACCGTAGGTGATCATGGGGAAGAGGGTCTCTTAGAAGATCGTGGAGGAGAAGGTCTTTTCTGAGACGAGTTTAGGTCTAGGTGAAAAGGATGATCTAAGCGAAACATTATACAGGGGAGAGGAGTCGTTCCCCGCCGCACACATATGCATTGCCCATCACCAATCTATTCGCTCTCACGATCACGATGATCTAGCCCATTAGGACCCTAAGACTCAACCCCGCAAGTGTGTGCTCTATTATCTTGGTCACCTCGCCATGTTTTGCATCAGACCATTCAAGCTGTGAGTGTACAGCGAGTCACTGTTTGTGCCGAGACATTATGGTCGCCATTGTGATACAATCGTCACCAAAAGATACCTGTTTCAACTACATCTACATGACTGCCCGTTTGCTGTATCACGACGACTCATCCTCCAGGCAAACTTTCCAATCCGCACTCTTCGACCAAGATTGACTATCGATAAACGACTCCACCTCGCACATCCCATGTTCCACGAATCCCGATTGTTTACATGAAATATGGTCTACCATCTCTAATGCGTCGCTGTACCGATGATCAGCTCTTCGGTTCTTAGGTCAATCAGAGACTTCGAATCTCAAACTCACTTTACGAATATTCTCAAGTAATTCTTCCTTCCATCTTTATCTTCCTCTTGATCTGGGGATTCGGGATCTGGTTCCCAATTACCAAGATGACATCCGATTCGTTCGAATATGAATCGAGATCCGAAAGGTATTATATCGGAGGTAATGAAAGTACGCTTGTCAGGAATAGAGTCGGTGACGAGATCGCGTTGTTGCTGATAATCATTAGTGACCGATGCCCTGTACGCAATGCTCACCTTCATGACGCCCATGGCGGTAAGGACGCTGATCATTTCGTTATCATGACCAAAGTCCTGATTATCAGCTGATTGTTTTGGCGTGATCATATCATACATACCACAAATATCCTCTTTCCCCCTCGTGGAAAGGTTTTCTCACTTTCATCCAGAGTATGGTTAACAGCAGTGTTATCAACTACTTCTGAATCTGTCAATCTTGCTAATAACTCGTTGATCCATCCGGCCTGGTACAAATCAGTTCAACTCCCACGATTCAGGCATGTTAACGGCACTATGGCAAATTCCCAATGTACTCACTCCCATAGTCTTCCCATATGGCTGGACCCTGTCAGCTCCTGTCTCAAAAAGAAAACCAAGCAACCCACACTGCCCCCTCCTACTTCATAATACCTCTTTGCATCCTTGTAATGCCCAATTACCTCCCATTCATCCCTTGTGAAAATCCCACACCATCTCGACCAAGCTTCTCCATCCAGATTCTCCGCTTGTGTATCATACGGACACATGTCCGCTAAGCAAATGAGGTCGGAAGTTGTCAAAGGTTTCGATGGCTTGAGAGCTGTGTTCAAGCGATTAGCAGCTGGTTCGAGGAGAGCGAGCAGACCCGAGAGGTCTTTCTCATCTCTGGGGACTGTCAGCAAGAGTCTTTTGCGTAAGGGTACTCACTGATTCTCGAAAGCCGGACAGTTATGCACAGATAATGTATTGTTGGAAGTCTGGCTTGGAATTAGCTCCTCATCTTACCGAAGTTGGATCCAACTGACCTCTCCTTCCGGTATCGTCACATTCACTTTTGGCAGCTGCTCAATCGACTTTAACTTGAATGGCTCCTCCAGGAAGCCCTTAGCTCGTCAGCGGCACTCCTTAAACACACCCAATCTGACTCACTTCCAACCAATACTGACCAGACTCCACCACCCTCTCTCCTCCTGCAGATCTAGTAAACAATCCTTCGTAATCCTCCTTCTCGATAAAATGATGATATACAGCTTCAAGTTCCCTTCCCGATCTCCATGACCTACTTCCATGAGCTTACTCTCCCGAGTCAACACTAAAACCAAAAGCTCCTCGACTCACGCTTTGCGCCCTTGATCCATAAGATTATCGAATTTCCATCCTTTCATATTCATATCGACTTTTGAGAGGAATCCCAATTCGGGTCGCCTTCTTGGGATTTGAATTGCCCGGTTATCGATTTTATGTAGAGCTTTACGCATACATTTAGACGCTGCTGTTGTGGGATACCTCGCTGCATGACGATGTAGCTGATATCGTTAGTAACAAGACAGGAGTAAGAAGTAGAAGGATCTGTACATCGAGATACTATATGTAATAAGGTGAATCATCTACTCACAATCGTCACCTGGTTGATCTCACATCCCCTCGGTAATCCCCTTTTTCCTCCACCTTCACCTCGACTCCTCCAAGGGGCATAAGCACCTGCATTTCTCCTCCATACCTCTTCCTTTCCAAACTCCCCATTATCCAATAACCTGCATAACGGTTGGAAATAGCATTTACCCCAAGGCGAAATATCAATAATGACAATGATGAAGATTGCAAAGAGGGTGATGGTGTATATAGCGGGGATTATAGCTATTGGAGGTGATTTACTACGTCGAGTACGGGGTGAGCGGGTAGGTGAGAGGGAGTGATATCGATTAGTTGGGGGAGCAGGGGAGTTTGAACGAGATGTAGTATTGGCTTGAGCGGCGAGTAAGGGTGTACGAGAGTTGCTTTGAGGTACGTTGGACATGGTTTAGATGTTGACCTCGTGATGTCCTCTTCCTCTGCGTAGATTTATCTCCTGAGATCTTCAAGTGCTATTCGGCCTCTTGAAGTGCTATTCGGCCATGTCTTCCGTGAATCTCTTGCTGTTCTACTACTCACTTGTTGGATTCTGGTGAGTATAAGTAGACAGATACAAAGGATACTGCAACATTATTTGAATCCACCTTGAACTGGAGCCCCGATGTTATTATCAAACGTGGGTTAGTCCATATGGTCTCACTCTCCTGTACTGATCTGGGGACTGCTTGAGGTGTAATGTCATTCAAGCCCACAGACGTCCAGCGGAACGATTACAAAGTTTCTGCATGTACGAATATGCATGCGAAAGGAATAACATGGTTCATAATTATCAAGCACCTCTCCGTTCGCTGTTGTTTGGCTCAAATCAACTGCATGACCTATCCTGGCAGTCAAGGATCTCTATATACAAGTACATATCTACATATACTACAAGATTGTCCTATCAGGGGATACCCCGCATAGCCTACATGAGGGGGGAATCCGCAGATTCCCCAACAACCAGCCTATCCTGGCTATCTCAACAGAATACAAGAAACATGGTGCGGGCGTGTAGGGGATATCCGTGGAGGGTGCTTAAACTCGTCGAATGTAATTGAAAGAGAAGAAACGTGATCAATCAACCTCTCCTCGTAAACCCATACAATTGGACATCTTCCAGCTTCGGATAATCATAAGCTCGTGGCAAAGGTTCTCCTCTCCTCAAAGCGAAGCCCCGCTCAAGGATTTTGACAACATCGTGTCTCGTTGTTGAATCGAACACCTTGGATCTCGTTTTGGGATCAACTTCGGGGAGACTTTGAGATTCGGATTCGCCCTGTGAAGAGTTTGGGCGAAGCGAGCCTCCTGACATGCTTACCTGTGAGTCACGCTTTTTTGTAGCCAGTTGTAACAAATCTACGTTTGCCAGTCTCTCGCGTAAGGCACTTTGGCTTTGGGTATCGATATGAGAGTGGTACTGCACTCGTCACCGAAAGCGATCTGAGCGAGGCGACACAATGATCGATCATAAGGTCCAATTGCAAGGACATGCACTTCCTTTTGAAAGTTTTCACTTTTCAATACCGGAAGGGCGAGGTGCGGTGCGTCGGCCAAGGCTTGCAAGGCAACTCGAAGATTCCATGGCGCGCCCATATAAGTAGCTCGTAAGGATTCGAATCGTGTGAACTCTTCAGGTTTAACGGAAAATTTCAGTACTTCTTTGACTTTGGCCCAGATAATGCTCCACTTTCCCTCGGAGCCCTCTTCATCGTTGAGCCGGAAAGCGCGATACGGAATTGAGCGAAGCCAGAAGAATCCATTTGGTTGGACTTCTCGGGCCTTTTTGAAAAGGTCACGTAGCTTTTTGAACATTGAACAGGCAGCTTCAATCTTTGGCCGTCAGCTTGATATCAACAAGAGAGGAAACAACACGCGCGATGGGCTTTTGGTTATGGCTGTGATGACAACGTGAAGGTATTACTTACATCTTCTTCATCGATCTTGAGTGCCTTGAGTAATATTGCGCATACCTCAAGACGGTTTTCTTTGGAAAGTATCTTGTCTGTGCCAAGAACATATAGATTCCCCAGGGTGTGCCCGTTATGACGAGAGATGTTACGATCCGTGCCGTTTTCTCCCTCGAAAGCAGCAGCGACTTGGTCCAACATATGTTCGGGAATGATTTCCCGCGTCACCTTTTCGCTTTCGCGCCAACGACGCATGAACTTCTTGACAGAACCCTTACCTGTATCGGTCTGGTCTATAAATGATAGTCAGCTATGTCTGCGATTGCCATCAGCGACTCACGTTTCTCGAGGGCGAGTTCCACCAAGCCGTCGAGTATGGCTTTAATATTATCGCCGTTTGTTGCTCCGTCAAGAACCCCCAAGATGAATGAACGTCCGTTGAAAAGCGAATTATGACGCAGTATGACCTTTTGACTGACCAAGGACCCTAATACTAGGGCGATTTTTTGATAGATTGCTAACGGCAGGTGTTCCGCATACAATGCTGGTCGTTCGTTGTCCAGAGCCGGGATGTAGAGATACTCTATCTTGTCCTCGATCGAGAAGGGGTAGTCAAGCAAGTCTTTCAATCCTGTTGACTGTTTTGACCCGATGCTTCCTGGAGTGGTAGCTGCATTGAGGAGTGAGCGCAAGACCGTTATATCGCGCTGACCATGATGGTTCCCCGCGAAGCGAGCAGCGCTCTCTGCTTGAGCCAAATGTGTCCAAAAGTCGGCTTTGTTTCGCTTCATTTGTGCAAGAAGAGCGAGGGAAACGTAAAGTACCCAATTATCGGGTTCGTCATGGAAGCCGTCCTTTCCGGTAGAATTTAGAAGCACCGTAAAGCGCTTTTGCACTTCTTCTTGGTCCGTCGATCCTTCCATCCAGAACTGCAATGCAGCAGTAATCTCGCCATACAATGCTTTGTTGTCGGACGGTTCGCTGAAGGACTCAGTAATCCCTGTCGATGGGGTTTTGATGAACAGCGACCGCGTTTTCTCAAGCTCAAGCTGTACATCCTTGGAGACGTCGTCGTAGATTGTATTGACGAAGTCCGAAAGGATACGAATCGCCCAAAATGCTTTGGAATCGCACGCATCTTGAACACATTTTTCGATGACAGTCCGGAACGTATCCGTTGTCTTCCGGGTGGAGGCACCATCATCATCTGTAAGATCTCCACACATTAGATTTAAGGGCTGTGGATCTGCGCTGCTCTCGGGAAGCTTCGAAAGGAGTTCCCGCAGAGGAGAAGGAGGACGCTCCATATGGGCTTCATTCCGCACCAGCCATTTTGCTTGTAGGAGATCTCCCTCTGACACCATTTGAAGGTAGTCAAGATTCTCGTTCATGTCCATACCACTGTAACCCGCGAAATGGACCGACATCCGCCGAAGAATGGATTGAACGATGACCATGGCACCGAACGGCAGACCTTGAACCCGTTGAAAGTTTGAATCAATCGCTGATTCCGGTTGATTCGCGGAGCCGTGCAAGTTCAAGAGGAAGCGAAGGTTATCGTTCACCCCAACGTGGGAGACAAGTGCCGCAAGACTATTACAAGCGGCAAAGCTTTGACAAACGAGGAGTAGTATCTTGTGCTTTGCTTTATTATACTTGTTTAGCTCTCGGACATCATCCTTCCAGACTCCGGATAATTGGCAGATATAGATATTTCGCGAGTTTGCGGCAAATTCCTGAAGGGCAGCGTCAAGGCAGGTGTCAAAGTTGGTCGTAACGATTCCAGTGATCGAATCCGCTTCACTGCAGAGCTGTCGAATCAACTGTTTATGTACACTGTTGCTCTCAGTGGTTTTGAAGCTTTCGACAAGACTGAGGTAGGGACGTCCCAGATGCCTTGCGATGAGGTCGGTCAGATGGTAGTCTGCGGACAAAGTTCCATTGGATACGCTCTTTCGTATTTCGTTGACTTTCTTAATGAGCTCTTTTGCGTCCTTCATTTCGTTCTCCCTCTCAGTCTCTTTCGCCTCCTCGATCTGTTTCGCCTCCTCGCTTCCTTCCTCCGCCTTGATATCTGAGGGGTCTCGCTGTAGAGCTACAGTAACAAGTGATAGCAGTATCGATTCTACGTAGTCCGCCCATACTGGAAGGTTGGTACTACCGATTGCTGACACTCCTGCACCGGCCCATACGACTCGACGTCGTCCCATGTCTTTCAGGAGCGTGCCCAGGATAGGGGAGTCCGACATGAGGATGTGAGGCTGTGTATGGAAGGAGATGGGGAATGGGTTGAGCGGAAGGAATCGATGGAAATGCCATCTTGAAGTTGGGGAACGAACACCATAATTTATAGCCGGAGGCCAGCGTCAAGTGGAGAGATACTGATTCTCGGTCAATTCATAATAATCGGTTGAGTGTGGAACGATATGAGCCGAAGAAGAATGCCGATAACGGGACGATATCTTTGTCATCCCTTGCGATGTGGCTTGAGAGACTCGTACAGCTACATGGCGAAAGGTTCGGACTTTGACATCCATTATCTAACCTCTATGAAGGGGGTCCTCTTGGAGTCTACCATATTGTAGGGGTCTTTCCCATTAGCTGTTAAGTCTGAAGTCTGGAAGGGGCCGGAATTTCTGACGGGATAGGGGAGAAAGGTACGATGGGAAAGAAGGAAAAGTGGAGGTTAGGGAGCGAGCGATACGTCCTTCTCCCTACCTTCCTCATGTGAAATTCACACAGAAGCCTAAAACTCATGAAGGGGTAGATGTAGCGTCCACCTGAGTTAAAAGGATCGACGGTTTCGCCCATAGTTGTTTGTACTGTACCCCAGAACTTTGTAAATACCGTAAATTGCCCACCTTGTTCTCACCTGTTTTCAACTCCACATCGTTCACATCGTTCGAATTACCTCCTCCTCTCGTATGATACCAGTGTGGAATACTCGGATCAATGCTCAACGGATCATGAGACTAGTCGAAAAAACGGATTAAGGGAGTTGACAAAATCGTGAGTAGTCGAACATGTCCCCCCAATTGTTCATCGTAAATAGCAGTCGCGTCTGGGCTTAAGTTATCGGCTCATGGTTTAATCCGCTTTTGTATGATCACGTGACAAGGTCGAGTAATATTAACGGTCCGTTTGAGGATACATCTCATCTTATCATCGACATACTATACAATGTATTATTTTCGACTTCCCCTGCGTGGTGTTTAGGCCAAAGTTACCGGACGAGAGAGGTTTATCCTGATCTATACTACACGATACTTTAAACAAGCGACTCGAGGACAGATTGTGTGACCATTAAACTATACTCTGATCAATCAGCCATATACATGCAATACAACAAATAGACGGTATGTACATACTAGGTATATCATCACCTGCCCCTCACACACCACTCCAATCACTACGTCCTGCCAACCGGACCACCTCCCTCTAATCTCCACACTTTAATCACCCCACTCCTATCTGCACTAATCACACAACTCGAGAAAGCCGTCTCGATAGTCCCCAGAGCACAAATCACATCATAATGAGGCCGAAGAGGTTGTCTAGCTGGATGTATACCGACGTGACGTGAATCCGATGGTTGTCGATGCGAGTTAGGTAACGTATACATAAGTGATGGACTAGCAGTGGCGACTTGTCTAAACACCTGTATCAGCTTCTTCTGCACACGGGTGACGATGGAGGAGCATGACTCACTTGAACTGCACATCTTTCTCTTTCTGAGAACCACAAATGACGAAACCATCGGATACTTTTGCTAAATCCCAGTATCGTACCACCCTATCTTCTCCCGCTGTAATCATCCACCCTGGTGAATCCATTTTCAAACTCTGACTTTCCGGTACTGGCATCAAGATACTACTTCCCAGCATATCTTCATCTCTATTGCTCAGGGACGCAAAGCTCTGTCCGGTGACTAGTGTCGTTACTGATGGATAGGGTATAGCTTCGGTATCGGTTGGTTCCGAGTGTAATTTGGCTAGTTCAGCAATATATTCAGATCGGTTTGCTGGTGGATCAGGAGGAGTCACTCCCGAAGGAACACTTGATTTCGAGCTGGGTCGCGTAAGTCGAATCTCGTATGTTTCTACCATTTTTGAGGTCTCGATATCGTAAACTTCCACAACTGGACCGTCGGTTTTCCTACTTGTCGAGACCATTATCCACCTTCCTTTACCTTTTGACGGATGGATTTCCATAGAAGTGATCTCTCCACTTGCTCTCCATGACTTCAAGAGTAATCCAAAACGGAGATCCCAAAGTGATAGAACGCCAATTTCCGTTCCGACAATCAACCAATGAGTAGTAGCGCATGTTGAAGTGATAATTCCCAGTTCAAGTGGGTTTTGAAATCTCGTCTTCAAATCCATTGTCCGTATATCGAGTAGACCGATCACCGATGTCGAAGTGACAATTAGGAGGGAAGCATCTACTTGTCAACCAGGCCCTGATCGCGTAAACTCACCTTGAAGATGAGTAACAGAAACCACATGCCCATCACTCCTATCTACCGCCCATGACCGAATGCACTCCACTTTAGAGTACTTCGGACTACTTCCAACCGTCACATGTACTCTCAACACATGCAACTGTCCATCTTCAGCCGCTACCGCCAGACAATACGTATTTTCGATTCTACACATTGTCGTTATCGGCGCATCCATCCTATACGTCAACCTTGCTTTGGCTGTTACGCTTCTCTCCAGCCTCGCTGAATCCCAGATTAGAATCTGAGTATCTTCCGAGGCAGTTGCAAAGAATATTTGATCTGGAGAAGTGACAATCGAAGTGATAGGACCATTGTGTTGGGTAAGATGAGCTATCATAGTGACGGTTTGAGGTGATGAAGACTTTGGTCGATTCGCTCGCTTTTTCGGATTAGCCGTGATGCGAGGTCCAAAGTCGAGTAGTGGTTCTCGGTAATTCTCTAAGTCAACTTGCTCGAGGAAAGCCCGTACTCCTGGATCGTGACCTTCGTAAGAGCTACTATACGGTGCGGTTGCTCGGGGAGTGGCCGTCGGGGTGACTGTACCGGAAAGGATATCATCGTGAATGGTTGTAGTCCCGATGGCCGTTGTATTTGAGGCTCCAATGGCAGGAGCGACCTTTGAATCCAGCCTTTTCCTTCCAGTCCTCGTCACAGCTGCCAGATCGATCGTAGACGATAAACCTGATTCAGACGGGCCGGCTTCTGCAGCGGATTCCGATGGTGCCCGTTCGGATCTAGGCGTCGGCGGTTCGAGTGATGCTAGCCGTTTCCTGATCTCTTCAAGGGGATTCTCCGTTCCTCCACGTGCGCTTCGGCTAGCAAATGACGTCCGACGACTTGTTTGATCGTTCAAGTGGGGCTTCAACTTGCGTAGGTCCACCTTGGTATCTACACCGACCGTTCTCGGACTGATGAAGACTGTTTGAGGTGTCACCCCCAGATCGGTCAGAGATACCGATTTCCCCGAAGTCAGATCATGATCGGGAGACAGGTCTCCATTCGCATTGCCCCGGCTATCCATTAGCGACAATCAGACAAGAAGGACTCACGCCCTGACTGCGTGGGCTTGCTTCAGGATGAAGTCTTTCATGGCCACTACTTTCTTCTCATCTGCCGTAGAAATACCCTTATCCTTAAGGTAATGCCTGCTTTGTCAGCCACTTCCAGGTCCGAAACACTTACCCCGTATGCGATTTCCCGCTGATACTAGATTTTGCCAAACCCAGCTTTGTACTTCCCTTGTTATTCGGCAAGTCCCAGAAACCCATAGGCGAATTCTGTAAAGCTGCAGATTTTGCCACCGACAGTGTTGCGCGCGATAACTTCCATCAGTATGGTGACAGGAAGTCCGAACCTACTGGTGTAATGAGAGCGGACATGATAGACTCTTCATCCATCTCCATTATGTCGGAGTGGAACATCGTCCTCAAACTTGGATACAGGATGCACCAAACGTCTGATTGAGGTAGATTTCTTGACGCCGCAGCGATAAAGCCAGCGGTTCCTTAATATGTTCAGCATATCGGCGCAATTTTTGATAATAGATCCAGCTTACCCTGCCTGATCCACATATTCGGATGACACAAGAAACCTCTGATGCTGAAAAATACATCCCATATCCTCATCCTTGGTAATAACCCCAATGATGCCAAACTCGTCAACGAAGACACCACTCTCGCTACGACCGCTTCCTCTGGGTCTACTGATCAGCCATCGTTCCTCCCTTGATGACTCACCTGCGAGGGCTTGTAACATGAGTGGCAAGACGTATTCCTCAATCGCTCGGATACCAATAAAAGCGCCAACTCCGACAATACCATCGAAGAAAGCTAACCTCAATGACCAATCTCGATCATTCAGATATGTCATGATATGGCTCAAGACTGTTTCGGAGGATTTTTGACGGCCAAAGAATAGACAGAGATCGGCAATGGAGCTGAGCATTGACCGTTTGACTGCTGGCGATGTATCGACTAAGAGGGTTGTTGCTTGTTCCTCGACCACAGCTTGGATTTCCAGTAACATGGCATCGTAGTTGGGCTACTAGGGTCAGCATCAAGCGAAAAAGGACGCAGAGGTCACTCACTTCCACGACTCCTGACGCAACTAGTTCTGGTTTTGGGGTCCTCGTGGCTTGACTGATCTCCAACATCGCAACGGCA
>JALPCA010000297.1:0-14237 GCA_026538345.1 Cryptococcus sp. GC_Crypt_4 | reverse complement strand
GATGAGGTTCACAAGGCCGGTGGCAAGATCAGATCATTCTACTCATACTGCGGTGGTCTCCCGGAGCCAGCTGTAAGCCTCTTGGACTATATCTTCGCGCTGATATTGACGACCTCAGGCTTCCGACAACGCCCTAGGCTACAAGTTCTCTTGGTCACCAGCCGGTGTCTTGATGGCTTTGAACAATGACGGAAAGTTCATCAAGGATGGCAAGGTCGCCGAGGTCAAGGGCGAGGACTTGATGTGAGTGGCGCTTTTCAAGGCAGCCGAACGAGCTGACCCATAGCAGGACTTCTGCAAAGACATACTACTTCACTCCAGCTTACAACCTTGTTTGCTACCCTAACCGAGACTCCTCCACCTTCAAGGAGTTCTACGGTCTTAAGGATATCCAAAACTTGGTCCGAGGTACCATGCGGTGAGTATCTTCGGAATGAGTCGCTAAAACACGAGTTGATTTATCAGATACGCTGGATTCTGCGAGGTCGCCATGGCTTGGAAGGAGATGGGCTTCCTTAACGACACCCCGGTCGAATACCTTGCTCGAGGATCTCAACCCATGCAATGGATTGAGCTTACTGCCAAGGTTCTTGGTGTTGATGCCAACGAGGAGTAAGTCATCACACTGGCTGCCTGCATTGGTGCGTGCTGACTCAGTATCAGGGCCGTTCTCGCCAAGCTCCAGACACTCAAGGCTCTTCCAGAGGCCACTTTCAAGATTGTTTCGTCTAAATTCCGACAACTCGGTCTTTTCTCATCTGAGCCAATTGACCCCCGAGGTTCAGTCATGAAGACTCTTTCTGCTCTCCTAGAGAAGAAATGTCAATTCCAAGAAGGAGAAGTCGATCTTGTTCTCTTACAACACACTTTCGAGATTGAACGAGCAGATGGTAAGATGGAGACTGTCACTTCAACCTTGGAATGCTACGGTGATCGAAATGGTGGACCATCCGCTATGGCCAAGTTGGTCGGAGTCCCATGTGGTATGGCTGTTCAGTTCGTTCTTGAGGGTAAACTCAACAAGCCGGGAGTTCACGCCCCATACGATGAGGAGACCTGCGCTATGTTCCGAGAGAGATTAGAGAAGGAGGAGGGTATCACCATGGTTGAGAAGCTTGTTTAGAGGATTGTTATCTAGATACGTTTGGTATGCCAATGCACATAGATACGACAAGAATTGCGTCAGGTTTCGTCCACGCGAGTTTTACAATAGAGAATGCTCATATGTCTGTGTATTTTTAAGACTATGGCTGCAAAACTAGATTAGGAGACGAGAATAGTGCAGGTCGACGAAGCGACTCGCCATTCACAATTTATCACCTCTTCACTGGAATTCATGTTTGACTTCTTCCCCTATAATTGCCTTCTCCAGATTCGTCTGTATAGACGTCATTACAAATCTCAATGATATTTACGACTCTTCCTCTTGACTCGCTTTTCCCAAAATAAAGGTGTAAGAAACGAAACTACAGTATATACCTTCAATAAGTATCACTTGCTTGATATATCCGCTCCAACTCCTTTCCCCTCTGACTAATACTTATACTCGCAGTACTTATACTGGCGGCTCATCACATCCCATTCTAACCCCTTACATTCCTTCAACTGTCGACTACCCGAGCCATTCTACAGCTCCATCTCCATGGCCATTCCCCAATCTTCCCCTTCTCTACCTTTTCGTCTTTCCTCCGCCTCTTCCGAACTACTCTTCCCTCTTAATCCTCTAGTCACACTTCCATTACCGCTTCGTCCACTGATATCATCCTCATCTTCATCATCTGCCATTGCACCTGACCTGACGGAACTCGAAGGCATGGCCCTGTTGATCGCACCAAACATGCCTCCACCAACAAGTCCTGCTCGAGCTTTTAACGATAACGGGAAACCTCGATTAGGGATTGGTGAAACACCTGATGAAAGTGGTGTTCCAGCTTGGAAGTGCAACCCGGCAAGTTCAGTAGGTAGTGATCCAACAGATTGAGGGGTTCCAGGTCCAGGAGCGGATGACACGGATGATCCGCGAACTGCGTCAATACCGACTGGTCGGGAATGTGGAGTGCCATTCAGACCAGTTCTCATACCGACATGATGAGGAGATTGAGCGTATGCGTCTCCATTAGATGAAGTGGTAGAATCGCTCGAAGGAGACGACTTTCGGTCTTTGGTCAGACCCACTGTACCGAGAGTAGAGGTCTCTCGTAACGACGAAGGCGTTAACGGTGCGTTTGAGCTGGAAGGCGATCGAACAGAAGATAGATCTCTAGACATCCCAGAGGCTCGTCGGATGGGTGATTCTCCACCCGGGGGCGAGAGGACAGCCGGCCAAAGTGATTTGTCATTTGGTAAAGCTCGTCCTTGCGATGGATGCAGATGCGCCAAGATAGCCGCTGCCTAGGAGTTGTCAGGTTTGAGTCTTTAAGCCGGTATTCACCACTCACCTCGAGCATCTGAACTTGTTGGTGTTTAGACATACTGATGGCAGTAGGCTCTTTCCAATGAGGACTATGTTCCCATCGATGCTTTATCAGACAACTTGGATGTCGATATTCCTACTTTTGTCAGCTTAGACATTAAAGCAGATAAGAATAGCCCACCTTGGAGCAATTCTCGCACTTGAACACCATTCCCTTCCTTCTACCTTTCACACCTCCACTTCCTGTTCCCAAGGCCAATTTTTTCCATTCTGGCTTGACCTCTCCATCATCATCTTCGTCCATCTCGATATCCAGTTCAGCACTACCTGATCTTCCGCTTTCTTCGCCTTCTTCATCCTCTTCATCTCCGTCAAATGCCATATCTAGCTCCATGTCATCGGCGGGCATCGGCGGCAATGTTCGCCCGGCGTGAGCCAGCAGAGTCGATCGAGTGGGGAGAGAAGCAGGGACTGTCGTGGATGTAGATGCAGAGACTGATCGACCTGTCGCTGGTTTACGGTCTGTTTTGGCAAAATCGAAAAGTTGCGGTGAAGGTGTTGCCGCATTGGAAGGTCGTCGATTTGGGATGGGTGTTGTGCCGGAATACGATGATCCGTGATTGACCATTACAGGTCGACTTGTAGGGTTAGTCACACGCCACGTCCATGATATGACTCAGCTTACCTGTCTTTGTTCATCCCTCCTAGACCTAACGATCCTTCTCCAGTCAATCCAATCTTCCCTCTTCCTAGAACACCCGTTGTGGAACTGCTCATTCGCCTTGCTTTTGGAGCAGAGCCAGATCCATTTGTATTACTGTTTGATTGCGCTATTGGCGGTCTAGTTGCTGATAGTACGGAAGTTGGATGAGTAGGTACTGAAGCTGGTACGACCGGAGCTGAAGGCGGTGGGACAGGTAATGAAGTTCGAGTTATAACAGGGGATCCACCAGAAAGTGAGAGTAAGTCTGGGAAAGTAAGCGAGATTTTCAGAGAGGCTTTTGTAGCTAAAAGGAGTGAAATGACTCACCAAAGGCATGAGCGTGCATATCATTACCTGATCCGTGTTCACAAGGAGGTAAGAATGAAGGGTGCATCAAATCCTGCTTTCCAGTACCAATAGTAGGAGATTCCGGTGCTCGCATTAACGATTCCCGAGGTAGTGAAGCGGGCTGTAGAGAGAAAGGATGATAAGATGATGAATAATCGATTCCCCAAAAAAAGTTGAGAGGTAGTTGAAAGCGTGATGTTTAGATTGAAATATTCCAGGGAAAGACATGATTTGAAAGATGACTGATCAGTTATTGCACACAGATTGATTGTATAGAGAGTGTGTGGGATGTTGTGTGGATGAAACAAATTGGAGGCAAGGACAAGTGAAGCGGTTAGGAGAGCTCAGACAAAAAGTCGCGTCTGCATGAACCCTATTGTTGATGATGGAGATGGTGTGATTGTCAATGACTGGCTGAAGACTCACCTCGACTAAAGGTGTTTCCTTAGGTGGAGGTGATCTCCATGATGCGTGAGTCTCCGCTAGTGACATGTTGGTAGTGTGAAATGATTGAACAATGGTCAAGCGGTGCTAAACGATATAATCAGTTCATTCTTGGTAATTCCCCGACAGTCTCCACGTCCTCGGGTATATCCACACAGGTGACTCACAGGCGAAGAGAGTGAATAGTTGGATGGTGGGAGATAGTCAATAGATACTCGGTATGTATCGATATGCACCAATGAGTATAAAGGATGATATGAGATGGGATAGGTGGATCACTATTGATGGTATAATAATTCAGGAATTTCCAGACTTCAACTTTTGTGGCTCCGGGTCGCTTTAACCCGGGCCCTGGCTCTTTCTTCTATCGGCTGTTGTCCTTACGATATAAGGGACATTGAACGATCTACATGCTCATGCTTCCTCCCCTCTGCAACTAATATACATGGAGATTTAGACAGCTGACCTATTCGCCCAACTTGCCCTCTTCCCTATGAATTTCAGGATGCATGCATCGTCTTTGTATGCCAATAAATTAGGAAATCAAGAACAGAGAGAGAGAGGTACGGCTGTTTAAGCTTCAAAAAGACGCCGCAGTATAGCCATAAAGGGTAATTATCCGGGGAAGAATCTTACCGTGGGAAAGTTGATTTCTAATACAAGGTATTTAGACTCTCAAGAAGGTATTTGAAGACTAGTCAACTGATCGCCAAGTCAAGCGGGAGTCTGTCTGGGAGCGCTTATCACATACAAAAGGTGGAGCAGCCGACCCCGTCATGGATAATATGGACCAGTCAAACCAAGCTGGTCCGTCACGGCCCGCTAATAAAGTACGTAAACCAAAATCACCACACCCAACATCCCTTGGCAACGATAAACGACGGAAACTTCAAGCACCTCTACCACCCAAACCTACCTCTTCAGCTCATCCTAGTACCTCTCTACGTAATGGGGTACATCCATCTCTACCGAGAAAGGTTTTGCAAGGAACCAAGACTAGACGAACGGATACGACACATCCTGGATTCGGTCGAGAGGAGATTTTCGTTACGAGGAAGATCAGCTTAGGAGCTTTGATGGGTAGATGTCGGAGTCTGGTGGTTGATGAAGGGTAGATATACTTGCCCTGAGAGTCTAAAATGATTCAGCTGATACTCCATAGATACTCGCGATTGACATTACATGCAATGACAGCGGCTATACCTCATGCTCTGTTGTTGTTGCACGCTTTGATAGACTTACTGCCGTACCCGAAAGGACCAAAAGGGATGTGGTATGAGATACATACGGGAAGCGTAGAATGTACAGATGAGGTAGATGGGGACACCTCGGGGGGTAGAAACAGCAAACGCAAGGCTAAGGAGAAGGATGCTTTATCCGGTGAAGAGGAAGATGACGATGTGGAGATGTTCAAAGGGATAGGAGCTATCGAAGAGGATGAACCAGAGAGGAGTAAACGAACCCGAGTCAGTCATGCTACCGTTAAATGTCGAGGTGACACTGACGCCCGTAGTCAACAATACGCATAGATCTACATATATCACCTCGACCTAAACCGAAAGCTGCACAACCGACAAATCAGTCGGTTCCCGCAATAACACCAGCATCTGTTCTCAAGGTGAAGAAGAATCGACCAAGTAAGAAGCAGAGACAAGCCATCGTGAGACAATTGAAGGAAGAACAAAAGAAGAATAAGCTAGCAGCGGGGATCGCAGAAGAGGAAATGATGAATGTCGAGATGAGCAATAATGGACCGGATAGTATGGAAGTCGAGGAAGAGGAACAGGTGGAAAATGTTGAGCGATAATGCATCTTGAAACATATGTGGAACCTTCCAACCGATCAACCGCATCTTGGAGTATGGAACTCGATGGGATCGAGTTACAGATATCGTTCGAGGTGAACATCATCATGAATCGGTAATATAGGTCAATTTGACTATATGACAGCTTTTTTGAATGACAGATTCAATCCTAGTGGCCTTCCCTCTTCCAAGGAATTCGGAACCGTTATAAGCGTAAAGTGTCGAGTATGAAAATCTGTCGAGACGAATATGTCAAGGACTAAGATCATTTTGTGATCGTTCATGAACCATGTCAAGGTTCATTGGTGTACCGGAGATCAGCATGTACATATATTAGCAATCGATTGGGTTTCATGTATCTTCTCTCGGGTCAAGCGACAGCATGGGAAAACGAGGGAAGATTAATGAGATGGGAACAATGTCTGGAAGATTTTCTAGTGATAGTCTTCACTGTCTTTGACTCGACTCGCTTTCTACTTGTGTGCGAGGAAAGACAATGACCATTTCATGCAAAAGATAAAGGTCTACACGACGTTCGTCATTCCAAATCCTTGGCCGAACAACGTCAACCCTGATTGATCTTCTGCTCCAATCCGTTGCAATTTTGTCGAATTTTGTTTTTCATCGTACTCTTGATCCACACCACTGCATAGCTGTTGCTTATGGTGAAATACTGGTACTTACCTGATAATCTCACTTAAATATCACATAGAAGCCAGAAACCACCCCACCACCGGCGAGATCCGTCGGAAGGCCATATCGGAGACTCCAACTCAAATTCGTCACCGCCGATCTTTCATTCTATCATTGACTGGGCTTCACTTTACCCCATTTGTTGATTGATACATCTAGATTCAGCTTGTTGATTCTAGTCGACTAGCGTGAAAGTGGAACGAATTTGATTGGTGAGTAATATCTGATCTGTGCTCTGTCAATCTTCCTGTACAACCTACACAGCACAGTCCTTTGACCTTGTTTTCCTCGGGCTCACCTCACGACCGATATATCTTGCAATCCACATAGGCTGTGTAGATTACTCCTCGTATCGTCATCTCTATCACCACCATCATTATCATTTCTGTCTTATCTGCTATCCTACCTTGTCACTTTATCTGAACTATTTCCCCGCGACCCTCGCATAATGGGGACACACGGGCTGATGCGTACTTTCACTTATAGCTTTCAACCGGATATCCTCGCTCAAATCCAAGACGCACAATCCCTTACACCTCCTGAGGCACTCGAAAGTAGACGCTCACGATCAGCCGTTCAGAGGAGATTAGCAAGGACCAGAGCTACGAATTCCGCTTTTTTAGCACCGGGATCTGAATCATCACAATCTGCTCCTATTACACCTACCAGGACAGACTCACTTCGAGGTCAACCCACCTCACAAACATACACTCCTCCCACTCACCCTCCAGTTCTTGCTCCTACACGACCATCAACAACTTCCATACGTCATAGGATACGCGCCGCATCTTATCATCCAATACCTGACGATACTCCCCCCGCACAGATCGCCAATCCCAATATGTCACGATCAGGTCCATCGAATCGACCGAATCATATCCCTCTCCCTCCGAATGGTTTCACAGGTAGATCGCCAAATGATTCACCTGGACCTGTGTCACCGACTTCACCGCGAAGCTCTTTCCTACCCAGCTTCATGAGGACGAGATCGAGAGCAGCTACCATCACCAATGCGAATAGAGCGAGTCCTTCGGTCGAAATGGCGAACCCTCTAGGAGGTCCTGGTCGAACACAAAATGGTGGGAACGAAAGCCATGCTTCGGACGGTGGTAGTGTGAGTAGAAGTGTCAGTACCCCAGGTGGTCCTACAGTCAATGGTGGTCCAGCTTCCTCGTCCGCCAACCCTGCTCCGACCAACAAGACAATCGTCAAAACACATCGTATCCGCCTCGTCCCACATCTCGAAACATCCAGATCATTAGCCTTTGAGCCAGTCATTCGAGAGGTTATGCCCATATCTGTCCCTCCCGGTGTCATCCCATCAATAGCCGCTGCTGCTTACACCAATGTCGGGGTGACACAAAGTGGAAAAGCCCCCGCTCTCCTACTAAAGATCGGGCGATTCAACGAAAAGAACTCTATCTCTGCACAACCAGAAGCTGGTACCAGCAGTGGAGCTGTTCCCGGTGTCAGTGGATCTTCCGGTGGAAGCGGCTTCGGATCGACGATAGTCATCGCAGGAGGAGGAGGGGATATATGTTCGAATAAAGTTGCTTTCAAGAGTAAAGTCGTTAGTAGATCACATGCGGAGATCTGGTGCGAGGCCGGTGGAAAGGTGAGCAGAGCTTTTTTACCATTTCTGAGGTTGTACTGATGCGGGTAGTTCTATATTCGAGACGCAGCAAGTAGTTCCGGTACATTCTTGAATCATATCAGGTTGTCTAGTCCGAATACAGATTCTAGGCCGACAATGTTGAATGTAAGCGTTTATGGCGTTCCACCTGAGCAGGAGCTGACAACTCAGGATGGAGATGTGCTGCAACTTGGAGTCGACTACCAAGGTGGTCAAGAGGATATGTTTAGATGTATCAAGATGAGAGTGGAAATAGGCAGAGAATGGCAACGGGGAGCGAACGAGTTCAAGTGGGTGTTCTCGTTTCCACATGGTATCCGTTTTGACAGTTTCAGCACAAACGCTCTCAAACAATTGAAAGCTCTTGGTGGAGGCGTAGGAACACCGGACAGTAAAGGCAAATCAGCAGACAGTCCAGTGGTCAACGGTAGCGCTAAAAAAGGCAAAGCCAGTGTGACAGACTGCTGTATCTGTTTGTTCTCGGTGACAGTCTGTCAATCGCTCTTCATTGCGTGAGTTGGGCGGGTTTTTAGTGCATGTCGAGATGCTGACAGCACAGACCGTGTTCACACGTCTTCCATTACAAATGTATTAGACCGTTATTGATGCAACATCACCCTGGATTCTCCTGTCCACTATGTGTGAGTCCATGCGTGATTCCTGAAGGCGGCTGAAGCTGATGATCATTAGCGAACATTCGCCAATCTGGAAGAGGATGTTGAAGTGGAGGACGCTTGGGAAGTCGCATCGCGTAGAACGTCGATCATCTCTCGTCGACCCTCGAACCATTCTCTTAGATTCCCTCCTCCTACAGAACCTGTTCCGCCACTTCCCGCTGACGTCGGAGAACCTGGCACGGGGATAGATACCGGCGATGGGTCCGTCAGTATCAACGATCTCCTTACGGGCGATAGCGGTACCGCAAGCGAAGACGGGGGGGACGAGAGTCATTCGGCCAGGATGAATCGACAAGCTACCGCCGTGGCCGCTCCTGATGACCGACCCGACGATGTTGGCATGCCGACACCTGTGCCCGAGAACGACAACCAAGGAGGATTAGTCAGTTCAGAGACAGCCGGATCTATCGCTGCAATCACCGATCCTCGAGTTCTAGGTCGAGAGTTATCGATACCTATCCCAATCGCCAGCGGTACCTTCTCCGCTTCCTACGCCGAAGCACAGACTCCCATGAATGATACATTCTTGTCGACCTTGGCACCCAGTATGCACCAGAGATTGGACCTAGCAGAACGAATGGAAGAAGTGGGTCGGGGAAGTGAGACACTAGCAGAAGATCGAGATGCAGAAGTAGAAGAAGGGCCAAGGAGTGGTGCTAGAGTGAGAAGGGTCTCAGAGGAAGGATGGATGGAGATTGAAAGTGCGGAGGGATTAGAAGGGAGGACACCCGATGGCAGAAGAGCAGATGTGGAGATGATGTTTACCTGAGGTTAGGTATTGGGTGAGAATCAGTCTTGATTGTTTGTATATAGATATTATGACCTTGAACAGATTGTTAGCTTCGGGATGGATATACTGTATGCCGGAATCATGGGGTGTGCCGCATAGGAGGTAAGAATCTGTGTGACAATGGTCTTTGTACTGTATGATCAGGCTGCATCAACACGGTCGATGTCTGATTGTCTTTGGCATTGGGTGGCGAAAAATAACAGAACACGGGTTCCTGATATGCTCGAGAACATCCAAGGCGGTATAGATCTTACGAAAGATATACCGACTGTCCTGCTTTCGGAGAGTCGCGAACTGAGATTTAGCCCAAACGGTACATACTCGTTGAAAAAGGAGGAAATTCCGCCATCTGGTTTGCTTGGGAATGCCAAGGTTTTGGTAATGAATTTGATTCCGCTTTACACCGCTTGGAAGGAGGTGACGTTTTGGCTGTGTGTACAACGGAGTGACTTTTGGTTTCGAGTTGAATTCGACTTGTTGATTTCATCCACTATTGCTATTCGACAGCAATTCAAGACCAAATCATATAGACTAGATCGATTCTACTTTCACGGCAGATCATCTTGATTCGTGTCCATCAATTCGACTGTCAATACCCCCCTTCACGCGACTGTTCCATACCCATCGTTTGGTACGTGACTTGATTTACTTTGCCGCTCGAGTGTTGAACGCTCATTCCCTCATAGGTCCAGCGACCAGAAGCCACAACTAGCAACTCGGGTGTATTCATCCCCTACACTGCGCCTTGTACACTGCCAATAGGCCTGGATCTACGTAGACAACAGTAGAGTAGCACTTGACAAAGATGGGTAAATCACAATCAAAGTTATCAAACGACGAGCTTGCGGAACTTCAGAAGAACACATACTGTGAGTCATCACCTTCTCGTTCTGGTATTTCCTCACAGTGGGATCATCCTGTATGCGACTAGAGCTAATCCCTATTAGTTGACAAGAAGGTGAGATTGACCTTCTTGAACCAGCCATCGAGACAACGTATTCTGATACTGATATCTTTAACAGGAGCTACAACAATGGGTGAGGTCATTCCATCCGACTAGAGAATGCAAGCTGACCCTTCTATAGTACAAAGGCTTCATCAAGGATTGTCCAGGTGGTCAATTGAACAAAGAGGGTATGTTATAATCCCACTTTACGCCTGATACACGCGCTCTGTACTGCTTTCGTCTCAATGCTGACTCGCAACAGAGTTCCAGAAGATCTATCGACAATTCTTCCCATTCGGAGATCCATCTCAATTTGCAGATTATGTATTTAGGGTGTTTGACGAGGATAAATCTGGAACAATCGAGTTCAAGGTATGTCTTGCTGTTCTGATATCTGAATCGCGTTGATCTGATCGCTCAGGAATTTATCTGTGCTTTATCCGTCACCTCCCGAGGACGACTGGATGAAAAGCTCAAATGTCAGCATATACCTCCTTTGGCAATACAAAGTAAAGCTGAATGTCGCATAGGGGCTTTCCAGCTATACGATATCAACCAAGATGGGTATATCACCTATGATGAGATGTTGCAGATTGTCAGGTCAATCTACAAGATGACAGGTCAAATGGTGAAATTGCCAGAGGATGAAGATACGCCGGAAAAGGTTTGTCATTTCTATGATCATTTGTCCGCATTGTCTTTAACGCCCTGTCTCAGCGTGTCGACAAAATCTTTAGACTTATGGACCTGAATAAAGATGCTAGATTGACCTTTGAGGAATTCAAAGAGGGCAGTAAGCAGGACCCAACCATTGTTCAGGTATGTTGACATGCCCCAGAAAATCTGTATAGTGCTGATGGATCATAAGGCCTTGTCACTATATGACGGTCTTGTATAGAAGGAGACGAGGACCGACCTCGGTGAATCGATAGACGACTTATATATTTGAGAGGAATGTTTTGATCAACTTGTGTACGATTAGAGAAGAAGATACACATGAACAGAATGACCGAGTTTGGATTGCATACCTCACTTTTGGGCTATTCCTCTTTTCTCGAAATGACAAATACTCTGGCGCACAAGCAGGTGTGTTGTAGCCTGATATTATGAGCCCTTCTCTTGCGCGAATCAATGACTTAAAGCTCTATTCTCTGATTGAGGCCGTGCGGATAATCTATACATCTGCATAAGTGCATATCTCATCCGTCTGATCTATTTGGTCTATTTGACTACATGTATGGAGGTGTGTTTCCTTGTTATGACCTTCTCTTAATTCATTCTCCCTTTTCCTTCTTATATATAATCTATTGATACTCGATGAGGCTGGTCATTGTCCTTTTGCTACACTGTTGGTTCTCCCTTCTGAACCTCGATCATCCGAGTCTCACTTCATATCAGGATCTCTCCAAGAAACCCCACTGGTTCTTCCACCAAAGCTGCTTTTACTCTCACTCTTCCGTCAGATGCCTGCATCATCTTCAACACCTTCATCCCTCTTATTTCTTCTATGGTCAATCTCTCGCTCGGTTCCGCCCTCATCATTCTCTTGATGGTATCCAGGAGCATATTAGATAAGACAGGTACTGTTTCACCATCAATCTCACCCATCTCCTGTGATTTGTTCGAGTTGTCTCGAGAGATATAATGTTCGTTTATATCGGAAAAGTCGTCGTTTCGCAATTTGACCCATCCATCGCCATCTATTTTCGTCAGCTACAGATCATCAACAAGACACGCCGGACTCACTGGAAGGTAAAACGACATTAAGAGTCGCTTCCAAGATCAAGATACCCAATGAAAAGATATCCGCTTCTTGACCGACAACTCTGTCACCTAATGCTTCCGGACACAAATACTCTCTATCACCTTCCACCTCTCTATCCAATATCGGGCTAGGGACCATGATCATAGTCTTCATCGTCTCTGTCTCCTCTTCGTTTATGGGTGTACTTTCCCACACAAATTTCCCGTCCTCAGAAGTCATTGGTAGAGCTGGTGACACATCACCTATAACGCCTCCAGTCGGTATAACGGTTGACATTCCGAAATCTGCGATCTTCAAACTACCATCCGAGTTGATCAGAATGTTGGACGGTTTCATATCGAGGTGTAGGAAGTTGTTCGAGTGGATGAACTCAAGACCACTGGATAGTTCAAAGAGTATCTTCCATACTCTTGATTCGCCCATACCCCCGATATCTCCCAGAGCGAGCAAGAAAATTGATAAATCTCCACATGCCGCGATCTCTGTCCGAATATATAGTCTCGAAGCATGCTCCCATGAATCGATAAAGTCGAGTATATGCGGATGAGGGTTTAGCGAGAGTTGACGGAGAATCGAGACCTCCTCGAGTTGTCGTAATCTGAGACGTCAGTCTGTATAGTTTACATAGGAGAGAACGTCTGAACTGACCTGTTCTTGTAGCCGGTATAAGGTCTGCCAGCTTTGACAGCATAAAACTTGCCTGTCGCCTTCTCTTTGACTTTCCAAACCTGACTGAATTCACCTTTACCTAGCCCCTGGACTATCGTAAAGTCCCTCTCGAGTCGACTACCTGTACCCCTAATCAACTTATCCGATGAGAACCCCGCTTGTGACTTGAAAGTCACTGCTAACATTGGATTCGAAGATCGCGCAACGGGTCCATGTCGTAACATATTGGCTCGAGAGGCCAAGGCCACTGGTCCTCCTGGAGAAGACATCTCTGTAGCTTCGCTCGATGCATGTGGATTATATCCTGTAATCTTGTGAGGCGGAGAGGAGAGTGCAGAGAAGGAAGTGGAGGGGGCAAAGGGATACGTGATATTCGAAGGAGTCACAGGCGAAGGAGTAGTCACATCCAGGCCGATCGGTGCCACTGAATTGATCAGCTTCTCCCTCATATAAATACAGCAGAAGAAGGCTCACTGCTGAACTTGTTGCCAGGTCTAGTCGGTGTCAGAGGAGAAGTCGACATATCTCCCGATTGTAAATCTTTGATACTGCCAATCGATCCGCTCGCCGCAAACATCGAACTTGTCTTCCGCCTCAGGCCTCTCGTCTTTTGAGCCGCACGAACATACACCGAAACACTACCGTCACTTGTGGAAGTAGTATTACATGTGCTGGTAGTACCGTTTGATCCCTTTCCCGAGGCAGTTGATATTATACCCAATCTCGACTTGACAGGTTCGATAGGTGATATCGCCTGCGTGACTCGTTTGGCCGGCTCACTATCTCCAAATTTAGGGATCTCAAGTCCTGGTATAATCGACTTTTTTCTGACTAGACCTGTACTTGCGAAAGCCGCTGGAGAGGGTTTGATATCAGCGAATAATGCAGGTACCGGAGTGAACATCTCCTTTGCGGTCATTGGGGAGAGATGACTCGGTGAATCGTATGCTCTAGGCTCGGTGATTCCTCTTCGAAGGAATGGTCGGAACGGTTTGCTCTTGATCGAGGTAGTTGGAGTCTTCTTGGTTTGAGTCGCTATTGACTTTCGTCTACTTAGCATTGGTGCTCTGGCGGGAACACTAAGGGGTGAACCTGGAAGGATACTAGTAGTAGACGAGGAGGTGGATTCTGAAGGCGGTTTAGATGGAGATGGATCGGGGTCACTGCTCGACCCACTGGATACTGATCGGGCAAACCGAGTGGATTTATCGGTATTTTGTTCACCGAACATGGCGATCCCTAGACCGGTAGATCGTGTTGCTGACTTATCATCACCAATAGGAATTGACAAAAGAGGTTGCTGGACCCGTCGACAAGGACTGTCTTCGGTATCAGTCGCCTCGCAGTCCACT
>JALPCA010000010.1:0-48651 GCA_026538345.1 Cryptococcus sp. GC_Crypt_4 | reverse complement strand
AACATGTCTTTTTATTCTGCAAGAGAGTTACCGGAAGATTACGACGACGACGAAGATATGAATCACGGTCCGGACATGAGTAGAGCGCGATCTCTGTCCTTGGAAGCGCTCGAACAAGCGGGTGAGTAGGTCTTATACGGAACAGCTCATTGGCTCATCCGCATAGTGGTTGAACAAGCCATCAAAGTTCCTTCGCTTGAGGCTATCCAGAGGCAAGCAAGTTTCCTTTCGATCCTCGAACTCGGCAGATCGTTGTGAATAGGCCACTGACGCTGAAGATCTGGGATGAGATCGGGCGTTTGAATAGTTGTATGCATTATATGCCTTTCGTGCACAAAGAACTACTTGCAGATTGGAGACGTAGTCTGTAAAACGCTGATCCGCCGGGTTACCTTTGCCGGTGAAAATTGTTCAAAAAGTGCGTCATTCCCACGTGGCAGCGGCTCAAAGTAGGAGTTGAAAGGAACGCAGCCGGTGACGTTGCGGGGATAGTCTGCTATTAGTAAACGATGCTTCACCTTTCTTGGCTTTGACATCGTCTATAACACCATTCAATATCGCAGTAACATCTATACGATTATCTAATCGAGATGTCTGACCAACGGGGCCTTCACCCTAATGACATTCGTCACGGTCAACAACCTTTGCCTCCTCGCGGCACCTCACCCAATCCAATGGAACATCCTCAGGATCAACGATTAAGTCCATACGCAGAAAACCTACTCAACGCTGCAGCAGCTCACACCCTTCCTCAGCGACCAGCACCAGATGAGGATGAGACTGTGAAGAATAAAGAAGTATCAAAAGAGGGAATGCAGGAAAACGAGAAGAGCAGGCCAGGTGTACAACATGAGGAACAAGAACCGTTGATGTTCGGTACACCTCTAGATGAAATGGCAACACCCATGTTCGAGAGGAAACAACCTGCTTTGAGTGAGATCAAGGAGGAAGCTCAAAGCTCCGATCATTTGCCATCGACCAACGATATAGCCATATCCACTTCTTCTCCTTCCTCGAGTCACAGGGATACACAGATTCAGCCTGCTATCGCTTTAGGTACCACTAGCTTGGAGGATGACGGAAACACTTACCACATCACCCAAGAAGCACCGATCGATTGGAGTCAGACCCACCCAGCAAATATCACAACTTCATCTTCTTCGCAAATCGCCGATCCTTTCACGCAGAAAGAGTCCACAAGTCAGGGGGCAAAAGACCCTTCGAAGGTGGCACGACCAGGTTTTGGAGTGACACACGATATGGGATCTGTGAGTTGACAATCTTCCTGTCTCTGCAATCACGCCCGATCATGCTAATCTAACCAGATGGGCGCTTCCGCCTTGATGTCTGCTCTGAGCGCAATGTCTCGAGAAGCGCAAGAGGAGGAAGACAGCAGTGACTCAAATAGTGACGACGAGGACCATATCGCTGCTTCCGTAACTCACGGACAGACTCAACAACGACCAAAGGGTATGTCAAGCTTTCCATGTTATGTATATCAGCCTTTTCTAACGCGTACATAGCATCAAGACTGCATTCGTCGCTACATACAATCCGACCGATGAGTACTGGCAACAATCAGTCATCCAGTATGGGGACTATTCCGTCTCCAAGGCGTGACAGCGCTGAGAATGACGGAGGTATTCCCGCTGGCGGCAGCTTGAGAGAAGTCATGAGTGATACTATGGAAAGGGAACAGAATCAAGCGGAGCAAGAGGAAGAGCAAGAGATGATCAAAGTCGATGGGGGCCGAATCCCGTCACCTGAAGAGAGCAATGTTGGTGCCGCACTCCGAGAGGGCAATGGCTCAGTCGAAGTTGTTGAAGACCGAATGCAAGAGAACGCTCAGGAGAGAAGAAGGATTAGAAAGGAGAAGCTTGGAGAAAGATTGATGGATGTTTTTGGTCTAGCACAAAGAGAGGAGGTCCTGCAAGAGTACCGATGTTGGCTACTCAGGAGCGTTAGTGAGTGCAACGAACATACTCGAGATGTCCGCAAGGCTGACTGTCACAGTGCTCAAGGGTTACATGTATCTCACACCCAAGCACATCTGCTTCTTTGCACACATGCCTGACCACGATGTAAGCGCAATTACTAAGTCGCCAAGTCAACAGGAAGCTGACTCCTGCTAGAACCTTGTAATAAAGACTGGTCCATTGAGCAAGAAGACCAGCCGAACGAAGTTGAACAACAAATACTGGGCGGTCCTCAAGAATGACGTTCTAAGTTGGTTCGAAAGTACCGCTGTGAGTATCTCTGTCTACCTTTACGGAGTATAAGCTGACATAAGCAGGACCCATACTTCCCCAAAGGAAATGTATCCCTCCAATACGCGTCCAGCTGTGACCCGATCGATGAGACACGGTTCAAACTCAGGACGTCCGAGAGGAATTACACCTTCACCGCAGATACCGAAACCGCCAGAGATGAGTGGATCAGGGCGATCCAGAAGGTCATGTTCAAGACTCAACACGAAGGTGAAAGCGTCAAGGTGAGACAGTATATGAGTTCTTGTGGCGACTTAGCGCTAACTTGTCAGCTCATCATACCGTTAGAGGCAGTCTTGGAGGTTGACAAACAACCTACCCTTGAATTCTCCGAGACTATCGAAGTGAGTTTGCCTAAGAGTATGGTTTGGTCGATGCTGATTCCCAGGTCAAATGCGTTGATCCGGAAGATCAAATGTCTGTCGACAGTTATTTCTTCGCCTCATTCCAAGATGGTGACAGAGCTCTATCTGCTATACAATCGGTCTTGGACAAACGTCCATCATCCGACCTCCCTCGTGTAGCTTCCGACCTATCTCTTCGAGCGGAGGAACAAGAGACTGCCAGACAACGAGCGCACGACGAGAAACAGAACACAGGTGCTCTTGGCAAACTGGGCTCTGTATTCAAACCTCTCATGTCTCGATCCCACGATAAGTCCGATGATATGGAATACGATGACGCTCGATCAGTACCAGCTCGCGACAGCCAGGAAACGCTCCACCCAGATGGGTCTGTGCTTGCGGACGAGTCTGATAGTTACCCACCCCGACAATCTGGGAGAGCTCCATCTCACATGAACGAAGAGCACAAGGGTAAATGGGGCTCGTGGATCAAGAAGCCATCCAAATTGTTCAGCGCATCTCCCTCACAATCGTCTCATCTTGGACGATCTCCCAGCAACGCCGAAGCTCAAAGACCACTACCCGAGGGAATGACGGACACGCCTACTCACCATCGTACCGTGAAGGAAAGGGGAAAGAGGGAGTTAGTGACAGAGGTCATTGAACCGACTACTAAGACTCAAAAACGACCGCACCACGTCACCGATGGGTCAACCTCAGATTCATCTGATGACGAGGAGGATCATGGAGAAGCCGGCTACTCTATGATGGAGAAGAGCGAGAGTGGAAACAAGGAGGATATCAAGACTGCCAATAAATTTAGACGTGTCTTTGCCCTCCCCGAGAAAGAGGAATTGATCGAGCGTAAGCGTTTTGACTATTTCCGTTAAATCCTGCTGATAAAACCAGATTTCCCAGGTTATTTGTACAGAGTCCTTCCTGTTTCTGGTCGATTCTTCGTCTCCACCAATTACCTGTGCTTCAGATCTTCTCAGCTACTTTACAAGACCAAGGTGAGTCAAGTTACTTTGTGGAACGTGGACGTAGCTAAAGAATTTCAGATGATGCTTCCGATAAGAGACCTATACGGTATGAAAGCGCAGAAGGCTTTCCGAATTGGTCACCACGGTCTGATCGTTGTTGTCAAGGGCCACGAGGAGTTATTCCTCGAGTTCTCTTCCTCTGAACGGCGGGCAGCTTGTGTTGCTCTGCTCGAAGAAAGGATGGAAGATGTTCGATTACATTCACAAGATGGTAAACGAACTTCCATTGGTACTGAGGAAATGAGGGCCAGAATTATGGAGGATCTTGATGAAACCACTCCCCTCGAGACGAGGGACGACGTACCACTAGTCACGCCAAGTCCGCTCTTCGCATCTACCACCAGTACTTTCCTTGAATTCAAGCCTGAGCCTATGAGAATCACCTGCTTGACCATCGGTAGTCGAGGCGATGTTCAACCGTACATTGCGCTATGTAAGGGATTGCAAGCCGAGGGGCACACAACCCGAATCGCGTCTCACGGAGAGTACAGGGAGTGGGTCGAAGGTGTAAGTATATTTAGCTGTTGGCTGTACGGTCCTGACATTTGTTAGCATGGTATCGAGTTTGCCAGTGTTGGTGGTGATCCAGCTGAGCTTATGGCCATGTGTGTAGAGAATGGAATGTTCACTGTTTCATTCCTCAAGGAGGGACTAGGCAAGGTAAGTGCCGTCAGTACTTATGATCAATGCTAAAGCTAACAATGGCTAGTTCCGAGGATGGTTAGACGATCTTCTCAGCTCTACTTGGGAAGCCTGTCAAAACTCCGACCTCCTCATCGAGAGCCCAAGTACCATGGCAGGTATACATATTGCCGAAGCTTTGCGAATCCCTTACTACCGAGCTTTCACGGTATGCAAGCTCATACAAAGTAAAGATGACGACTAATGGCCCATAGATGCCTTGGACAAGGACAAGAGCTTATCCTCATGCTTTCGCCGTGCCCGAGCACAAGAAGGGAGGAGCATACAACTATATGACCTACACCATGTTCGACCAAGTTTTCTGGACTGCTATCTCTGGGCAAGTCAATAAGTGGAGAAAGAAGCAATTGCAAATTGATTCAACCAATTTTGATAAACTCGAACAGCACAAAGGTGAGTTTGTTGCCCTGACCGGTAAGGGTCGTGTGCTTATCGCTATCAGTTCCATTCTTGTACAATTTTTCACCAAGCGTCGTGCCACCCCCTCTTGATTGGACAGAGTGGATCCATGTTACCGGTTATTGGTTCCTTGAGAATGCCGATGAAAGCGCAGCTAAGGAAGAAAAGTGGACACCCCCAGAGGGCTTGCTCGAGTTCATCGACAAGGCTCATGAGAATGGCAAGAAGGTTGTTTACATGTAAGTTGGTGATTACTGAGAATGTTCGAACGATTTAACGCTTCGCTTAGCGGTTTCGGATCCATTGTTGTATCTGATCCTCAGGAAATGACCAAATGTGTCGTTGATGCTGTTGTCGAAGCGGGAGTCTGCGCTATCCTTTCGAAAGGGTGGAGTGACCGAGGAAGCAAGAAAGACAAAGACAAGAAAGACGATGACGAGAGTGGCGTTGAGGATGACGAGAAAGAGGAGGGCAAAGATGATGAGAAAGACGGTGCGGATGGTATCAAATACCCAGACGAGATCTTGTGAGTATACTTTCGTTCAATACTGTCAGGTATGCTGACCTAGCGCTAGCTCCATCGACTCCATTGACCATACCTGGTTGTTCCCCAGAATCGACGCTGCTGTCCACCATGGAGGTGCTGGTACCACAGGTGCTAGTCTTCGAGCGGGTATCGTGAGTGGATTGTGGCCATGTGCAAGGGCACTGGGGCTAACATGTATAGCCTACCATCATCAAGCCATTCTTCGGGGACCAAGCATTCTGGTCCGAGCGGGTGGAATCGCTCAATGTCGGTTCCGCTGTGCGAAAACTTACTAAGGAGTCTCTTGCGGATGCTCTCAAGCAGGCTACCCAAGACGAGAAACAAATTGCCAAGGCAAAGGTTATCGGTGAACTGATCCGAAAGGAGAACGGTGTTGCCAGAGCTATCGAAGCGATCTATCGAGATCTGGTGAGTTTGAAGTATGGAATTGAGGACGTAGGATATCGCTGACATCGTCTCAGGAATACGCCAAATCTCTCATCAAGCCCCCTCCTCAACATCACGATAACTTGCTGGAGAAGACCTCTTCCTTGTCACTCTTTAGCTCGCGATCGAGAACCGATTCCAAGTCGGACGAGCATAGACCAAATATGCACGACCAGGATCAGGAGCATGTTTCTGACAGCAGTTGGAGCGTCGTCAGTGAGGACAAGGGTGAGGTCACCAATCAGCCCATTGTAGCAAGTCCCGGTCGAGAGAAGCCCAGAGCGGAAAGCAACGACAGTAGGTTTTTGGAGAAAGTGAAGAGTATCGTAAAGACCTAAGCGGTCATTGTGTATCTAGTAGCGTTTGAATTCCGTCTAATTGATCTTAAGAAAGGGTGGTGTATATAATATATATATATAGTGATAGGTGAACTGTGTTCGTAGATTAGCATATTTGACAGAGTGGATCCATATATTCTATGCATGTATGCTCGTGAAGAGCTAAAGGTTTGACAACAAGTTCCAGGCTGATTTCGCCGGATAAAGCGAGGTGAATCGAGGTGAGATTACACAGAGAAAGGTCGATGTGCGAATAGGGGGGACGGTAGTGGGATTTTAGGTATCTATTCGTCGGCTGCTTCTGCCTCTGCTTTCTTGATCCTAGCCAATTTCTTCATTCGTCGGATATAGCTATGATGTATCAGTATTGCGATATAAATGGGTTGAGATTGGTCGAAACGTACTCATCGTATTGACACCTGTAACGACGAATCAGCATTCATCCTATTGCAAGCGGTAGGCCCCTTCACTCACTTTTCATATCCATGTCTCTCATCCTCACATTTCCACGGTAAGTACATTTCCTTATGTCGACATTTATTCAGAGGAATCAATAGGCTATAGATTGTTAGCCACGAAACCATCTCATTAGGGTTTCTAATGAATTGAAGTGAAGGAAGGATTCAAAGGTTCTAAGGTCAAGTCGAAAATACTAACGCTGAACATTGATCTCTCCATGCTACTGGGATTTGAGCGGCTTGTAGTTCCGATTGTGAAGCGGTGTTTGCTGATGTCATTATGGATTGTCTATGTCAGAAGTAAGTCCAAGATGAATTCAATGCCTAGGTATAGGTTAGAGAGAGAGTAGGTCAAAGGTGGAGATCGCCGCTAACCATTGAAGAAGCGGCGTTGAGCGGGAATCCTGGAAATAAAGGTGTGTGGCGAGAGCTCTTTCTTCATTCTATCATCACTCTGTCAATCATTGAGGGTCATGCAAAAGCTCGTTGAGACCAGCAGCAGTGCAAACCGTAGTTCCACACCCCAGCATACACTATACATGCATGATAAACTAAAATCTTGGTAAAACATTCCCCCCTTTAGTCAATACAACACTCTTTCTATTGCCTAATACTTCCTTCCTTCCTGTACTAGCACCAGGCGCTACATTGGATCCACCGTATGCAAACGACTGTATGGACTGTATTATGGTTTGTTGTTGTCTTTTGGGCACGGAGGCACTGTGAACGTTTAGGCCGTATCCTCTTTGTCCATTTGCACACTTACCTCGTTCGATGTGGTACCGAATGCTCGGTGTACGGTTTGAACTTGATGGTTATGCCAAGAATCTTCTTTGCATAGGTCTAGATGTTCAGCTTTCATTCCTTCAAAGGTAATTGGACAGACCTTCAATAGAGCAGAAGTCATTCCTTCAATCTCCCTTAGCGAGTTCTCATCTATACAGATATCAGTACACTCGTTGCTCGAACAGCACATGCGTCTCACTTTGGGGCATCAATGTTGCTATAAATTGCATTACCGTATCGTCCATACGCGGTGCATGTCGATCTTTGGAGATGACCTGGAAAAATCAGCCCGTAGATTCACTGTTTCAAAGAACGTAGGCATACTGATTGCTGCAACAGCCTCAGACTTTGGAAACACCTATCGACCGGCGTCTCATCATCTTTCTTCCTATTCCGATCTATTTCCATGATTTCCTCGTCATCATCTATGGTCGCCAAATATTGATTCGGCTTCTTCGTGCCCGTGCTGACTTTCGTGGCTCTATTCTTGATCGGGCCTGCTGCGAGTCCGTTCGTTCTCGTCGTAACCGCTTTTCTCTTCTTTTTGATGGTCGGCGCATCGTCAATATCCGTCGCGTCTCCATCACTCAGTTCAATCGGGTCATCCTGTCTCTCCGGTATACTACTCTCGTTATCTGACGCAATATACTCTCCATCATCATCTGTATCGCCCCATGGTGAATTATCAAATTCGTCTTCTTCCGCTAAGATCTGTTGATGTGATCGTTTCCGTGTGATTGGGTTGGATACGCGATGAGCGAATTTGTCAATTTGAGGTTGACCAGGTTTCGCTTTGGATTGTTTGCCTTTCGCATAGGCTTCCTTTCGCGGTGACTCCTGTCGGAAATTCATCGTAACCTTCTTAGAGCCCGATAATACTTGCGCCGCCTTGTTACCAAGCTAGAATGCCAGGTCAGTAAGTCACGCCCTATCGATGACCGCGGACTCACCTGAAGATAAGAGTTACTCCAGCCCATAGCATTCGCAACGTTGAATTCCGACAAAACATCCTCGACCAATAATGTCTGCAACAACCTCTCAGACTCCAACTTCTTCCAGTCTTTTCCCCTCCCAAAGTAGGGATTTCCAGGTAGATTCTTCTTTGGTTCTCCTGTTGTGCCTCTGAAACAATCCGCAGCATTCTTGATAGTGATCCTTTCACCCAAATTGAAAGCTTGGACCATCTTGATAACAAGTTGAGCATCTTGAGTGACGTCTTCCTCGGTATATACGTTCTTATCCCTAGTAAGGCAGATATCGCATCCTTGGTGACAATCCACCGGGTCGAAAACCTCATTGAAAAATGAGAGGACTTGGACTCTTCGACAATCCGTCTTGTTTGTGCAGAACTTGTTGACTTCAGCCATGCTTGCTCGATGTCGTTCTTTGGCCTCTCTTGACAGTTCCTTGTCTTTATCAATCATATTCACAATACTCTTATAATCGCCAAAGGTATAGTCTAGTCTGGTGTCAATCGCACTGTTTTAACTTTCAAAGATCACTTACATAATACGCATGTCGATTGCAGGCCATCTCGACCAGCTCGGCCAGTCTCTTGATAGTAGCCCTCGAGGGATCTTGGCAAAGAGTGATGTATGACGTCTGAATGTATTAGCTATGGAGGAAGAATGATACAAGTAGCTTACATCGCACGTCCGGTTTGTCAATTCTATATTTTGTCAGCTACATGACCTTTCTCACTCTACTAATGTCAGCTCACCCCATTCCAAAGGCGACCTGTACATTGGATCAGTTCAATGAATTATGACACAATCCTGGTAGCTACTCACCGTCGCAACAATGATTTCGAAATTGTGCTCCTGCCATCCCTCCTGGATCTTCCTTCTATCACCCTTACTCATTCCCGCATGATAATGATGCGCTTCCAACCCATGTTTATCCCTCAGCGTCTTCGCTACGTTTTCACATTTATCCCTCGATGAACAATAGACGATACCCGAAGCTTGATTTCCATGAGTATTGATGAATCCGACCATATCTGCCATCAGGTTCTTGACTTTGGGGCGTACTTCGTAATGGAGGTTCGGCCTATTAAACGATTGTTTGAGCTTCGCACAGCCTTCTATGCCTAGTGATCGCATTATATCGTCCTGTACTTTGTTTTGGGCGGTAGCCGTCAAGGCCATAATCGGAACTCCTGGATAATCTCGTCGCAGGTTTCCGAGTTTCAGGTCTGACAGGGTCAACTCTGACAGAACAGTAGAAGTGCTTGAAAACCTACAATCTTCTCGGAAATCATGTCCCCACTGACACGGATCAGCTCCACTTCCGCTGCACGTTACAGCTCACACTTACCTGACTGACGCAATGCGCCTCATCTATGACAAACCTAGCCAATCGTTGTCTTTGCAGCAAACCTCTCAATATACCCTTGATTGTGCCTCCCATAACCATCATTTCCGGAGTCACATACACCACTTTCGTCCAAGGATTCGGTGCGTTCAGTTGTTCATGAGCCGCAGTTTTGTCTCGCTGGGTCATTTCACCTGTATAGGCGATAGCCGGTATACCGAGTTTGGATAGATGTCGAGTTTGATCGTTGATGAGGGAAATCAAAGGTGATACCACAAAGGTGACTCCTTTTGTTTTTCCACCTTGGCATATGGCTGGAAGCTGGTCTAAAGATACGTTAGCCTGCGTTTTCCCATACGCTAGGGACACTGTCTACTCACACGTCAAACTTTTGCCTCCTCCTGTAGGCATAAGGACGAAGACTACCGATGTCAGTTCTGTAGTTTAGGTGTACCCGCAACTCACCGTCTTTCCCTGCCATTGTCTCGTCGATCGCTTCTTTCTGGTGATACCTAAACTTTGGGATCTTGAAATACTGCCTCATCTTATCTTCTACTTCCTTACTCCAAGGATGTCTGACTTCCAATTTGACTGTCCTCGGGACCAAAGGCGCTTGAGAAGCGACAATAGGGACGAATGCTCTCGCATTTGACGCCTGTATTCGTGGCAATCTGACCGGAGATCTTGGTGGAGAGGAGAAGAGAGCGTCTGGAGGTATATCATCCATCTCTGCGATCGCGGCTTCTCTTGTCAGAACTTTAGCTTGATTTCGACGTGCTGATCTGGAAGGTGTCCCTGGATGACCGAAACCAGGAGAGGAAGATGGAGGGATTAATTCCCTGCTGGGAGAAGCCTCGGCTTCCGCTAAGTCTGCTTCGAAGTCCGCTTCATCAAATTGTGGAGCAGGAGTTACAGCTTGACGTTTCTGCATAGATGGTGGTCTCGATGGTTGAAGGATGATGGGTTCGTCATCGGACAGGACTGAGATCTCCCCCAGGATTTGCCTGGGCGAGTCTTCACTGGATAGCCCTTTTGGTCTTCGAACGTTCCAATCGGGGTTAGCAGTTGCGCGTATTTTCGATGGCCCAGCTAGGGTGACAGGTGTAGGATACATTAAGACTTTTGGCGGAGGAGGGATATTTTCGGATTGAAGGGTCGACCCTGAGGAATTGACGGGTGGAGTAGTTCGTCCTGCTCGGCCCATCGTAGTTCTAGCTGCGACAGCAGCCTTTAGCTCTTTCAGCCGCTTAGAAAGCATTGTTCTGACAGGAATCAGTTTCGTCAACCCAAAGGGGCACGATGACGGCTCACAGCTTCTGCGCGATCATCTCTGGGTCATCTCCCATCCAATCGTCCTCTTCTTCAAGGTTTTCTTTCTGCTCTATCAATGAAAGCTTCTCATCCATATTCCTAATAATCATCGCCTGCAACTTCTCGATCGGGATCTACCTCCCTGTCAGCCTTCCTCGTCGAATTAGCGGGTCGCCAAGGCTCACCAGATCAAGCTTGGGGTTATATGAAGGTCCTCCATTTGGGATTGGTGTCACATCTGTAGTCACGGGTGAAGGTCGGAAAGGGCGAGCGTCATTCGCGATGGCTTCCGCCACTGCTTTGTTCCTTAATGCCGCTGTTGTCTGGGCCTGTGGAGTATTGATATGATATGGAGGAGTCATGATGTGTTGGGCTGGCGTGAGTGATTGTAGTGCCGGCCTTCCAGTACTGGCAGAGGCACCTGCTATCGACATGTTCAGCTCTTTTCTTCCTGCTCCAGAAGACGCACCATTTTTCTCCTTCGCATTGGATATCGATTGTACATTTCGTGACGATGAAGACCTTGATGGTATCTTTTGGGTAGTAGCAGCTCTAGATAACTTGAACTTTGGCTGATCGCACCATCAGCTTTGTCCTTGCTCTCAACGCAAACGCCAGAGAACTCACGGCGGTCACCGCGAAGTCCTTCTCTGGACTCGACCCAGGTTGGATCCTTCCACTACTGCCTTGCCCCATTCTCTGCCACATATCCTTCAAGTTGGTTCTAGGTCCCGACATCCTCTTGGCTACTCTATCTTGCACTCCGATCGACAGTCATGGGGACGGTATAATCGTACAGAAAATAAATCAATGTGAAGATTAGTTGACGCGTCCTGGATTGATCTGAATTCTCATGTTGAACTCGGTGGCGACGGGATCAGATTATTCGCGTAATACCTGGAAATCCCGTTGGAAGTCGTCTTGCTTCAAAGCAGAAGCTGAAATATTGGAACTCGTATCTACCTCTATTCTCCAAACGACTTGCTCAGTATGGCCGCTTCCTCTTCTAGGCATACGATTTACGGATTAGCGAAGCAACTAGTTTCACCAGGCGAGAAGATCGGGCGACCGTCAACGAGTTCAAAGAATGTAATTGCTCAAGGCCGATCTCGATGTGCTGGTACTTCCAGTAGCCCTAAACGGTATCTATCAACCTCGACGACCACGTCTGCATCCTCAAGGTCGAACGGGACAGAAGGGAAGAAATCTAAGATGAAGAAAGATGAGATCCGGTTTAACTTCAACACCTCGTTATCGTTCACTGAAGATCCAGATCCAGACGTAAGTGCATGATCGAAGCCTCCTGATTCTAAATTTGACATGCATGTAGCACGTCAATTACAGAAGGGTGATGGCGTCAGATTTGTTAGCGAGAAAAGAGCCGCCGACTCGAGTGAAAATGCTAGTGAGGGAGTTTATACATGATAGTCTGTACAATGTAAGTGAAGTCCGCTCGTCAATTTCAGTCAAGGTATTGACCGCCTCAGCCAAATTACGGTTACTTCTCGCAAAACGCTACAATCTTCACACCACCAGAAGGAGGTTATGACTTTACCTCATTCAAAGATCAGACCGCCTTTACGGAAGAAGTTGCTCAGCGATATGTCAAGGAGTACGGGGAGACACTAAGGGGTGGTCTAGGACGTCAGGTCTGGCATACACCTACTGAACTCTTCAAGGTACTTACTTACCCACCCATTTTTGAATCTTCTCAATGCTGATTTTCTCCAGCCATACTATGCTCAAGCTCTGATATCAGCCATTCTGCAGTCGTACAAACAAAATCACTATCCATCCCAAGATCTGATAATATACGAATTAGGTGCAGGAAACGGTTCTTTCATGCTGGACTCATTGAAGTTTCTCCAAGAACACCATCCGGAGATATTTGCCAAGACCAAGTACCGAATCATAGAAATCAGTCCGTTGTTGGCGAAAGGACAAAGGGAGCGGGCAAAGCAATATGGGATGGAAAAGCATGTCGAGATTATAGAAAGTGATTTCGCGAAATGGAAGGGAGGTGACCAGGAGCCTTGTTATGTAATAGCTTTGGAAGTACTGGTGAGTTTCCCTGGTATAATGTTTCCCTAGGTCTATGCTGAACCGCTCAGGATAATCTGGCCCACGATATGATCCGATATGACCTGCGGACGCTCGAACCATTACAGGCTATAGTAGTGATCGACAAACTTGGCGATTTCCAATTACTCTACGAGCCAATCACTGACCCCTTGTTGAAACGAGTCATGTCATATAGACAACTGCTACCACCATCGCCCTCGACCTCGCCGCCTTTATCTCTCCCTCTCGCATCATCATCCATGCTCAGAAACGCTTTCATCAATCTACCTTTTGCCCCCAATCTATCCAAACCAGATTTCATACCGTCAAAAGCGGTCTTACTCTTGGAGCGACTGCGATCGCAATTACCACAACATCGTCTACTCGCCGCAGATTTCTCGACGTTACCCGATACGGTGAGCGGCAGAAATGGGCCAGTTGTCCAGACAAGAGTCGGAGGTACGATGGTACCATGCGAGACATTCTTGGTCAAACAGGGATACTTCGACATCTTCTTCCCGACAGGTCAGTGCGCATCGACCCGAGTGTAATGGACAGCTGACATCGTACTAGACTTTGAGCTGTTGAGAGATACATATTCCCTCATCATGAACTCTCCATCGCCTGGCAACAAGATAGAAAACCCGGTTACATCGGACTACTTCAGTCATTCTGTCAAAGGATTCAGGAGGCGGCAACTTGGCATACATCAGCAAGATAGCTTCATAAGGCAGTACGGAGGAGACGAGATTCTCAAGAAGCTGACAACAAAAGATGGGCAGAACCTGGTTGATGCCATGTACGGAAACGCCAAGATTATGTTTTAGAGTAGGTCGGCGAGATGCCTCTCAAAGTATCTCCGAGATATATTAGACGCGTCATACAATCGGTACTTGTAAATCAAGTCAAACAACTAAGCATCCTGTAACATAATGTACTGCATGGTAATTATCCATCATACCGAACTTCTACATGGAATGGAACTCTGTTGTACAATCGTTGCTATCCTCTCATTTTCGGTATGATTGACCATCTCATGACGAGTCGTGGCCGAACACATGACCTCTGCGCCTTGTACCCAACACCTTGGGTTCTCTAGCAGTCCCCCTAGTCTCCCGGTCTCCTCCTAAACCTCGACCAGATCCAGCGTTTTGAAGTTTATCCACACTCTTGCCCTTTCTATTCTCATCTCTCCTATCCCTTTCCCCCTCTATGGGAAAGTACTTGCGAGTCGCTGACGCAGTTGGAGTGAGAATCTTCTCGTGACCCGATGCTGATCCCGGAGAAGTTGTCAGGTCGATTTTGAACTGTCTATGACCTCCTTGTTCTGATTTTCTGGTTGATGCCCTGATACTACTCCCACCACCTGACTTGCCCTTCTTCGACTTGTGTGCACGCTTATCCGGACGGTTCAAGATCCAGTCGAGACCACGTTTACCGATCCATCCCGCGCATAGTCCCATGATCGAGCCAATTAGTATTATACCGCCGCCAAAAGCGACGATAGGGTAAAACATTCCCAAGACAGAATGCGCGAAATGAAGAGGACCAAGAATAAAGGTGTTCGTCATGACTCGAGCTGTTGATGTGAATGGGTATAACAAATTCATGACCGCCATGAAAAGCATTCGCAAGACTTGGTATGCCATCGGACTGGATAGGGCCACTAGCATAATGACCAAGTAAAATGGGTAGCCGATTATGTCAAAAAGTAACTTCCAAAAAGAGGTTGAACCATTTTGGCCTTGAGTGTTCTGAATCGGATCACGGAGATGTGGAAAATGAGGGTGAGAGTATTGCTGCGAATGGGACAGGATGTCGGAGTGCATGTTCGGCGCAGAATAGCTGCGACCTGAAGATTGCGACAAGGTAGGAAGATGTGAAAGGATCTCGAACTCATCCGATCGAGTAAGAAGTTGGAAGATCAGGTATGCTGCTGTAACGTAGACTGTAAGTGATCAGTCTACAGTCACATCGAGCACAGGCGCAAAGGATACTTACAAACAGCGAGGAGAGGGCTCATAGGCTCATCCTTCTTCTTTCTACGGCTCTTCTGCCCACCTCCCCTCACTTTCTCTCCAGTTTCCCATTCTTCCCCAGACCTCTCTTCTAGGTCCTCCTCTTCGTCCCTCCTCTCTCTACCAGAACTGTATGCGTGACCCGAATTTATACTTGATCCTGTCATTCTTCTCTGCCCTGGATGACTTCGAGAGGATTTCATGCTTGAAGAAATCCCAAGTCGCGGGCGGTCCAGTCGAGCTTGCTCACTCTCGGCACCGTCCGATGTCATTGTTTTGGTGGGGAAGTTGACTGTACTAGGCTGAACCAGAACCAGCCGATTGGATGAGTAAGAGTGCAAGGAATCCGATAAAATCAGATCAGACTGTTCTGCTTATGGTTCCAGGGTGTCAGGAATACAAGACCGGGTGAACAAGTAGAGCGCAAGGGCGACTGCTGTATTTCGGTCGCAAAAGTCGATCGTTGTATCTCCAGGTTGTGACTTGCCTAGCAACAGCGGTAATTGTGAAGGTATGAATTGGACAGTCCCAGATCCTTCACGATCAAATTCCTAACCAAGAGAAGCGTCGGAAAGAAGATGGTTCAACCTAACAGAAGTTCAAAGGTCGAGGCATATGTCATCATCGCGTTACTGACTTCCCCACTTTCTGTTGCTTACCCCGATAATTCACTTGTACCATAGTAGGATCATGGACATATGCATGGGCGTAGCGGCTATATCTATATTTGTAGAGCTGGAGATATCACAAGGTGCACTCAGAGAGTGCATGTTGTTTATGTCGACCGTCCATTGCAACGTAGATTGACGAAGTTCTCAACTGTAATAGGTGATGAAGAGAACCTGGGTATGTAATCAGTCTGTGCGTTGGTAAGCGCATACAACACCCTCTCCTTTGACATCCAGCGTACTCAGATACCACTACAGGCCTCACACGGTGAAGTGCAAAGCTCTCGCTCGCGGGATGTCTCGTATGGATTCCGCTCTGGGCTGAATCACATGGATGGTTATTCGACTCTGACTGTTGACTTCACACAATTTCCTTCCTGTTCACCATCAATCGTCTGATATCGGCCGATCCTACCGAAAGCTGTGACAAGGACAAGCAGACTCGCTGATCTGTTCGTTCACGTAGCTGAATAGCGATCGCGTCAGTGTGATCTGTCAAAACGACAAACAGAACATCGAAAATACCACAACAAAACGTCATAATCGTTTGTCTTTCTTCGAACAACATAACCTAGCGTTCATTGTTTCAAGATACATTCGTTCAGACCCCAAATCGATCGTATACCTTCCTATGGAACGCTGAAACCGACCTCAGTCCCTTCGTCAGCAGGACCCTCGACACCGCTCCGACGATTATCGTTTGGCCAGGAGGAAGATGGAGGTCCGGTACATCGGGATGATGAGGAGGAGAATGAAGCCAAAGATGACGAGGAAGGAGAAGGTTTGATGACAAGAAGGAACAGAGATTTACCAGAAGATGAGAGACTGTACTACACGGATAGTGAAGATGGGCATGATGACTCGTACATCAGTAATGGTGTAGCAAAGGTGGAAGCTGTTCAGGCGGTTTGGTGAGTTGTGATTTCCGCCCAATTGTTTCAGATGGACCTGATTAGATTGTAGGGGACCCAGAAACCAGTGGTATCTGTTCGCAGGGTGAGTATTACCAGAGAGGTCCTATGTATGACATGAAGCTGATCGAGATAGGATCGGTCTCTCTGCGTATATCTACTCTCTTGACAGTACGTCCGGCACGTCTGCGATGCCACTTCATGACTGATTGATAGGTTCGACTACAAGTCAATATCTATACTATGCGTAAGCCGTTCAGCTACCACTTTTGGACAGACGCCGACCAAAGCAGAACCTCGGCTGTGAACAAACATAATTTGTCAGGATCGATTGCGACGGCGCAAGCTATCATAATTGCTGTTGGTAAACCTCTGATGGCGAAGATGGCGGATGTGTAGGTAGTAGTTCATCATGATAAGGAATCTTGCTGATTCCTCGAAGGATTGGCAGAGCGGAAACATTTATTATAGTCACGGTGCTTTACGTTCTTGGCTACGTGAGCCCATTTTGAGCCGCATGAAGGTACCTTTGGTTCACAGGCTGATCAACAAGGTTACGCTGGCCACATCAGACAGTATAGAGCAGATAGCTCTTGGCGAAGTACTCTATGCTTTCGGGTATACTGGACTGCAGATCCTCCAACAAATCGTTATTGCCGATATGACTTCCCTTCGATACCGGCGAGTCATGATCAGTCTTGGCATTGTCAGAGTATCCAAGCTGATAGTAAGCTAGAGGCCTCATGACGGCTTTGGTATCTGCTCCATTCCTGGTCAACAACTTCGTCGCAGCTGAAATCCTGGAGCGAACTCTTCCTAATTGGTGAGTGTGTGAATATCAGGTCGGTTATCTGACTAATCTCTGTTTAGGCGATGGGGATATGGTCTGGTATGTATACAAACGTTCTTACTTGGCATGGTTCTAACAGTCTTAGTTCGCCATCCTCGTGCCAATAGCCTTAACACCCCTGATCCTGGCCTTGTTTTGGGCACAGTATGCTGCTCGTCAACAATCCGCTGGTAGAATATACCGGACTTCAGCGAGAAGGTCGGTCGATACGTTTAGGCTTTGCGGAGTGTCTGACAATCATAGACCATGGTCGATAATCATTTGGAAAGCATGCGCAGATATGGACTTCGTTGGACTATTCCTGGTAGCCGCCAGTCTGGCTTTGATCCTCCTTCCCTTGGGACTAGCTCCTTCCGCCAAACGCGGCTGGAAAGATCCTAAAATGGTAAGTAATCTCTTTTGCACGATTATTTGTGCTAACCATGGCCCAAGCCGGCTATGATCGTATTAGGTATATTATTGTTCCCACTGTTTATCTACTACGAGTGGAAGATTCCTCGGAGACCTGTCATGCCGATGAGATGGCTACAGCGTGGACCAATACTCGGAGCGTGTCTAATAGGTTTCTTTGACTTTGTGTCGTTCTTTCTCCAGGGGACATATCTCTATTCGTAAGTCCTTCTACATACACGAAACAATGACTGAAGCTGTAGGTACATATATGTGACGAAATCACATTGGAATTATCGAGAAATCACCTATTTCACTGCCACCCAAGTGTTCTGTTTAACGATTTTCGGAATTGTAGGTGGTCTCGTTATGGCCAGTACCAAGCGCTTCAAGGTCAGTAAAGATCTACGTGGGGCGAACAAGCACTGACGTCGACTTTAGAAGATGCTGTTCACCGGACTTTTGGTTCGACTGACAGGGGTTCTGCTCATGCTAAAAGCAAGATCACCTACCGGTACCACGTGGACCCTGGTCACTTGTCAGGTCATACAAGGAATGGGTGGAGGACTCGCATCTATCGCGATTCAAGTCTCCGCACAAGCTGCGGTGGCTCATATCGATGTAGCCACCGTCACAGCGATGGTCTTGCTCTTGACGGAAGTAGGGAATTCAGTGGGATCTGCAGTGGCCACTGGAGTATGGGCTACCTGGATGCCGATCGAGCTCAAGAAATACGTGCCCACAACTAATCAGACTCTTCTGGACGAGCTGTTCGGCAGTATCATGGATATCACATTGTGGCCTGAAGACGATCCTGTTCGAATTGGAGCTACAGCAGCATATCAAGCTGTAATGTGAGTGACATGTCCAACGGAAAAGGAACTTGAGCTAACGTTCCAGGTATAAGCTTGTACTGGGTGCTGTAATCGTAGCGATATTCCCACCGATATTTTGTCTTGTGTTCACCCAAGACATCAGGCTTACTCGAGCACAGAACGCTGTAGACCACCGAGATTTATCAGGTCAAGAGACAGAGCAAACAGATCCAGAGGATCTCGAAGATACCCCTGCGAGACAAAGTGTAAGGCTGCATTTCGGTACCTCACCTGCTAGAACTAGAATAGAGGGTATAGATTGGGATAGGACACTTGGTCGCAAGCCAAGTTTGTTGGGAAGAATCAACGGTTGGAAAGACGGAGAATTGGAGAGCCAGGACGACCCTTTTGCTCGCAAAAGTCCAGGTCGATCGAGCGTGAGGTATGAGGCGGAATAGCGGGGGTAGATTCTCTTTAGAACTGGACGGTCAGCGATTTGTGGATTTTTCGGTAACAATCATGTAGATCTTAGACGACATATCTACGAGCAATTCTGTTATGTATCTCTGTTTATTCGCCACCCATCAGTCGGACTTGACCGCCGGCCTTGAGTAGCGATTAGCGATTAAACCGTTGGCTTATAGCTCTTTCTCTCATTTCTGTAATTTCCCGGATCCACGATCAACAACAACATAGTGTCGAAAATGGCATCTCCACATGGCCTATCCTTACCTACATTTTCAGCTCCAGTGTTTCCAGGGACTTCGACGCCAACAATAAAGAAGAAACGCAAACACAAACCTCAAGTCACTCGTGATTTAGACCGGGCGTTAGATGAAAACGACGATGTATCAGATAATGAGCTGGTGGAAGCTCCAAGGAAGAAGTCAAGGAGAAGAGAGATTGATGAAGATTACGATGAAGAAGGGGAGGATGTGGATGGCGAGGCGGATGTAGTAGGTGAAGGAGAAGAGGAGGAAGTGGAGGATTCGGGTGATGAGGGGGAAGAGGAGGGAAAAGGTGAAGGTGAAGGTGGGAAGGTTGCGACCTCGAGACACGCGGGGAAGATGAATGGTCTTGGTATTGTCAGACCTGGAGTGAAGGGTGTGGATGATTTGGAGACGAGACAGATGGAATTGGAGAAGAGGGACAAGAAGAGTAAAGGGGATAGATTGTGAGTCGATCAGCTTCCTTGAATAGGCAAATTGTTCCATCGGACTCGTATATGAATAGTTCTGACACGATCAATAGGAAGCTGCGAAGTCTGATGGACCCAGAACAAGCAAAGAGATTCGACGCTTTCAGCACAGCCGTTATACCGAAACAAGCCGTCACGAGGGTGAGTGATCTGATTTCCCCATCACCATTATCTTTGCCCTTCCATGGCGCCTGTGCTCCATCTCTTGGATGTCTTTACTCGAATCTAGCTGACAACGGGTGTAGCTTGTCAGGGAGGTATATGACCAAAGATTCAATCCGGCTTTATCTGCTTTCGTAGCTGGTATGGCCAAGATCTTCGTAGCCGATGTTATAGAATTAGGTAAGTCTTCTTTATCTCAACTTCCGGTCCAGGCAATTCGCTGATCCTCGGCAGCAAAAGAGATTCAAGTAGAATCTGCTCATCCGAAAGGTCCATTACGGCCATATCACCTACGTTTGGCTCGATCGATACTAGAAGAGAGGGGTATTCTGGGAGGAGATGCTTCGAAGGCGACTAGAGGCATCGGAGGAGGTCCACCTAAGAAAGCTTTGTTCAAGAGAAGGTGAGGGGTCTTGGATCAAGCTAGAGCAATTGGTTGTAGTGAAGGCGTAGAGTGCTTTAACGAATAACGACTGTATAATGAAGCATCTTGTATGCATATCAGGACATGGATCGTATCGCTTCCTTATGACTGCAGCTGCTGCGCCCAGTCTTGAACCTTGCATCCTGTTGTATTCGTTTGATAGCAGAAAGAAGGATAAGGAGAGTGTTTGATCTCCTTGATTTGCTTCCGCTGTTGATAAGGTGACGCGACTGTTCTCCACGCGACAACATTACATTTCCTTGCCACCACTAACTTTTCTTTCTCCTCTTCATAAATCTCTCTTTGAACTACGATCATGCCGAAAAGTCTCGGTCACCTAGTGTTCGAAGCACCGCCGACTAATCCTGAGACTATCGGCAATTCATGCGATGAAGACTCTTCAGAAGATGATACTCCACCCCAACCCAAACCACTAAGCGGTTCACGGACCATCTCTTCGAATACCAAGAATGCCGTAGGGTCTTTTTCGAGAGGTGGAATAGCAAGTAGAGGAGGAAGAGAGAATACTGTGAATGTACAAGCGACAGTGGGCAGAGGTGGAAAGCTGGTGTATCAGGCTGCGAGGCCGAACTCCGTCATATATTACTTTACAGTTCAATGGTGAGTGTGCGATACTTTGCCTTCCTTCTCGTCTAATCATGGTTCCAGGAGGAAACCTCAGATGAAAAAGGTACGTTTGCGACATCCCATATGGTGAGATCTCACACAGACTTGCTGATCACCTTTCACAGCATAGTGAGTTACCCCTTCCTCCTTCCTAGCGGCATTAAGGCTTCTGGCCATTTCCGGCCCACGTCCTACTGTGACGAAACGGCTGACATCGATCAGAAACCTGGGACGGGGATGCATATCTCAAAGTGGAAGGAAGCAGGATATCGATGATCAGCGAATCTGGTGATCAGTGAGTCGTGAATGAAAGATTTAGAAGGGCAGCTGACATGGCCCAGTATGGCGACTTCGGCGCTGATTGGGGGACTGCCCAGCGCGGGTGTAGAGATGAGAATCGGGTCATATGACGTCGAGGTAGATTCGCAAATTAACGAAGTAGAGTTAGTCCGCCTTGATTCCCTCTTGGATGCATAGCTGACCTTTAAGGTTCAAATCGGCGACGTGTATACTCAACAAGCCCGTTGTGAAAGCTCTTCCTGTCGGCTATGCTCCTTCTACCTTCGCCAAGCCGTTCAAGGCTCCTTCTCAGACTCACTCACCTCGACCTTCCAGCGGACCTATACCTGCGAAAGGCTATACTCTGACGAGTCCCGCCGGTGGGCACGCTCCGGATGTCGACAGAGATGACTCGCCAGGACCGTCACGAGCAGGTAGTTCCTCATCCACCAACAAGAAGGCCATCAGCGCTGCTTCATTCTACTCGGCACCCAGTAAGCCTAAAGGGGACAAAATCGTGATTGGGGAGAAAAGTAGCAAGAAGAGGATGGAGTGGGGAGGTGCGATGCATGACCCCAATGCTGAGGGTGCTGTAATCATGCAGAGACCAGATGTGAAAGACGCCCAGAGAAAGTGAGTCAACCTGTCATATTGGTTGCTTATAACAGGGGATGTGACATAGTCGATGTCGTTCTTGACCCCTTTTTGACGTCCAAGATGAGAGTGCATCAGAAGGAAGGAGTAAAGGTCAGTCTGTTCCTTCACCTATCAAAGACGAAGCTCATAGCAGTAGTTCATGTACTCATGTGTCATGGGTCTGACCGGGGCAGAAGCCCAAGGATGTATCTTAGCGGATGAGATGGGGCTAGGAAAGACGCTTCAGACGATAGCCCTGATATACACACTCATCAGTAAGTTCGCACCACGCTCTTCCGAGGATATCGTTGACCAACTCAGAACAATCACCGTTCTCGACAGACAGCTCCGTGTTGGTCAGGACGTCCAGAGTGTCGGATGAGAGCTAATCCTTTCAGCATCGGTAAGGCCCTTGTTGTCTGTCCAGTTTCTTTGGTAGACAATTGGAAGAAGGAGTTCCGCAAATGGTCAGTGTCATTCTTCCATACTTATACCATACTCAAGGGGTCAACTAGGGTTCGACCAGATCAATTAACCGTAGTGGCCGCCGCAGATGGGAGTGACCATGCGATCAAGGCATTTGTACGTGCTGTCTCTTCAGATATGAGAGCTTGCTAATCGTTATCAGACGCATCATAGAGCTCAACATGTCTTAATCATCGGATACGAGAGGGTATGTTCTTTGGTCTGCTACTGTCTGACTTCGCTAATACCATTTTACAGCTGCGTAAAGTCATGTGAGCTGCACGAGTCTCTCGACAATGGTTTCCAGGAAATGCTGATCACGAAACCGTAGCAAGCAACTAGCTTCTTGTCAACCTCCTATTGATCTGATTGTCTGCGACGAAGGTCACCGACTGAAGTCGAAAGACAACAAGACAACCAGAATGTTCGAATCGCTGAGGACAAGACGTCGAATCAGTGAGTCTGGCCAAGTCTCTGCCGAAATCAGCTGATGACTATAAGTCTTGTCTGGAACACCTGTCCAGAACGACCTTAGCGAGTACTTTGCTATGGTAAGGCGGCTCCCAAGTCCAAAACTAGTTCTGATTGGCCACAGGTCGACTTCACATGTCCTGGACTGCTTGGGACATATCCTCAATTCGTGAAACACTACGAGAAACCAATTATCAAGTCCCGTACACCAGGATGCTCGGATGCCGCTGTCGCCGAAGGCCGTGAACGAGCTGATGAAGTAAGCTGTTTCGACTTGGCTGGAGACCGTCAAGCTTACATGTCTTTAGCTTGGTAAACTATCGAAGGAGTTTGTCCTGCGTCGAACGGCTAATGTCTTGGACAACTACCTTCCACCGAAACGTAAAATCTTGAAGCTTTTACGGTCGATTGGTCAAAGCTGATGAATGTCCAGATGAATACGTGGTCTTCGTCGCACCCTCCATATACCAGCTTCAAGCGTTTGGCAGAATACTCAACCCTGAATTGATGGGTCAAGTCCTTCGTGGAGAGACCGACAAGCAGCCTTTGGGATATAGTAAGGGCAGAACACGATAGTCGCTGCACCACTGACATTTCCAAGTCGATTTGATGAGGAAGATTGCGAACACCCCTACTGTGCGTCCTTTCTCATCATTTCTATTATCGATATGCTAACCATTATAGATTTTACGCTTCAAGAAGACAGATGAGTCTAGCCGATCGGAGCATTTGGTTCAAGTCACAGCTTCTGCTCTGAAGGATATTCCTCAAGATTTAAACACTTACGACGTCGCTGCGAGTGGTAAGTCCGGCCTTGCTAAATGACATTTTAACCCATTGCAGGCAAACTGTCTGCGCTAGATCGACTTCTACATTCTATCCACACCACGACAACAGAGAAAGTAGTCATAGTATCGAACTTCACCTTGACCCTGAACGTTATCCAAGAAGTCTGTAAAGCGAAGAGATACCCTTTCCTTCGTTTAGACGGCTCGACACCGCAAAAACAACGTATGGAGCTAGTCGACCAATTCAACCGATCAAGGAAAGAACAGAGCTTTGTCTTCCTGCTCAGTGCGAAAGCTGGTGGCGTTGGCCTGAACCTAATCGGTGCTTCGAGATTGATCTTGTTCGACAGTGACTGGTAAGCTAAGCATATCTCATGTTGTCAACGCTTACACTGTCAGGAACCCTTCCACCGATTTACAAGCGATGGCTCGAATTCATAGGTGAGTTGAAAGTAGTGAACAATACCTCAAGCTAACGATGTAAGGGATGGTCAGAAGAAACCGGTGTATATCTACCGCTTTCTCACCACAAACTCGATTGATGAGAAGATCTATCAGGTAAGTTACTATCCGCCATGTGCCTCCTTTTGGCCGATGTTCTTAGCGTCAAATCACTAAGACGGGCCTGGCCGACCAGATGATGGATCAAAACGCGACTCAGGAAAAGACAAAAGATTGTGAGTGTGCTCTATGATGATGCCAACAGACTCTGACCAGAAACAGCATTCACCGCTGCTGAATTAAGGGACATCTTCCGTGTGAATCTATTGACGGATGGTTGTCAGACCCGTGAGTCAACTTGACCGTTCCCATGATTCGTCGCTGAGAGCTGCCAGACGATCTACTGGTTTGTGACTGCAGTCATAGAACGACTACGGAGCCAGAAGGGTCTGTCAGTCGTGATCAGTCCGAATCGCCTGAATCGGACGATGAAGGTAGTGACAAACAAGGGTTCATGCCGGCTTCACAATTCGACCCAGAACCGGTGAGTCTCATGGGCGTATCCGTGTCATTACGCTGACGAGATCAGACATCGAAAATGCTTAAAAAGGTGTGAAAGTTCCATGTAAACTCCACATGTGCTAACGGTTGTAGGCTGCAGTCGAACAGCGCGAGAAACTTGCTGCGCTCAAGCAATGGACGCATATGGATGGTTTCGAGAAAAGCTCTTTCAAGGATGTGGCGGATACCCTGCTCTACAATATGATGTGGGAAGATTGGGATGCAAACCCGGCAAAGTCCACAGACGCCAGCATCACTGCGGACGACGAGGACGAGGACCAAGCCGGGATTTTGCCCGCGAAAAAGAAGGCCAAGACTAGCGAAACCCTTGATGCCTTATTTCTATCGGACGAAGATGACGCTGAGTTCGATAATGCTCTATCGGAAACTCTCCAGAAGGAAAACCGAAAAGAGAGTATTGCTGACTCTGATGACGGGAGTGGTACGGAAGAAGAGGGAAACCGGGGAGATGAGGGAGATATAGAAGTTCCTGCGAGGAAGGGAAAGGGCCGAATGGCGGTCACCCAGGGGAAGAGGAAGAAAACTGGATTGACGACTGGATTGACGCGTGGAAATCATAACGACCGAATTCACAACCTCAAGCAGATGGCAGAGACTGGTCAAGCGGGACGAGTCATGTTCGTCTTTGAGAGGATTTCAAAAAGTAAGATGTAGGAATCCGATATACCCAGCATATTCATAGTCAAGCTTTATTCTGTATATACTTTGTATCCCTAGTGCATCTGTAGGAGCCGAACATGATGTACAATTACACAATCTGGTCGAAGAAGCACACCTTGTTCCCAAAAAGTGACAAACGGGATAAGTTATACAAAGTCTGGTGGCGAGAGAGCGTTTGCTGATTACCTTGATATGCATATTACAGTACAAATAGATCATTGAGATGGTTAGCCCAGAAACCTTCATAATGACCTAGTCCGCTTAAGGCTGGACCGAGTCCAAAGCTGAGGTGTTGACTGTGTATCCAACGAAAGAACCAGGATATTGTGGGTTGAAGCCTGAATGATACGTGTCAGTGGCCTTACAGATCTACCATTAGAGAAAAGTGTATTCACTGTCCGTCATTCCCTCGGATTCTGCTTGTTTCCTGAGACGCTTCAGATCCTGTTGAACTTTGAGATGCAATAGTGATGCAGGTGGGGGTTTAGGGTCCGTGATCTCCTTGTAGCTAATCACTGCCATCCTGACTTCGCTTGGGGCGAATTTAGTCCATCCTGGGAGATACTCATCTGTGAAATACTTGAGAGACCCTCCATGACCAGTCATAGAAGTGCCTGCAAGCGCAGTATGAGTTTATCGCCTCAGGACCGGGAACTCACTGGTATGACCAAGCTCTTTTGCTCTGGAAAAGATCAAGTTACCCACCTTGGTGGCTCGATTACTAGCTTCCTCTTTCAACTCTCTACGCCATATCAGATCCGCAACTTGCTTGATAGTATCCGATAAGTCGCAATTGTACTTCTTCATTGTCTCTCGAAGCTTCTGAGTTTCCTCCTCACTCAAGAGATTCTCTGGACTGATGCTCGAAGTAAGGTGCGAGCGACATTCAAAGCACATGTAATGATCATTCTCGTCAGAGTCCCTTGGGTCCATATCCAATCCTTCAAATTTCTTCATGAGATCCGATAAGGATGGTCTCTGATCAGATTGATGAGTGTGCTCTAATTCTCTGAGGGCCTACAAGGTTTCTGTCAGCATCGAAAATACGCGCACGGATCAACACTCACATCAGAACAGTAAGTTTTGTGATCTGATGGATCACTGGAACCGGGTTTCCTAAATAGTCTCTGGCTTGTCTGAATGGTTCTTGTCATTGGAGAAGCGTAGATTGCGCCCTTATCCGGAAACTGAGCACCTTGGCTATAGGCTTCTTGGAGATACTTTGCACTTTCCGTTACGTCATCTGCGGGTACCATGAGAGGAGTATCTGTAGGGGATTTGCAAACTTGATGCTGTAGGGAAACGAACAATCAGCTGTAGATCGCCTCAAATATAGTACCCATCATGTACGAAGAACTGATCAACTTACGACTCCTGCGGCAAAAAGCTCTGTCCAGTAATCTTTAGTGAGGTTGTGTATCGCTATACAAATCAGTGGCGAGTTGAAGGTCCTGTGTCCGCTAGCCCTTACTCTTGCCGTGTCTCGCAATGGTCATCTCCGACAGACTCCAACCTTGCTTCCTGAGGCTCAACATTCTCTCTGTGCAGTGCGGTCAGTAATCTCAACTTGATTCGAGTCCTGAAAGGAAGTATGGATCGACGAACCTGAAAAGTTCTTCTTGTGCTCTTCCCAACTACTTGCTACTCTCCCAAATGGGTGCTCTTTATCCGTGTACTGATTCAGATCAGTACATACGTCTTTGGTTCACGACGTCATATGGCTCACCCTCGTCCTGTAGTCATGCAATCTATGTGTCAAAGATAAATCTTTCGTAGGGTTATCGAAGAACCCAGGCTCTATCCGAACCTCAAATAGCTTGGTGACAGGTTCTGTGGCTCTTTCCATCGCTTCCAGAAGCGCAATGGTTCGCTTTAGTGAGTTGCCGGATGGAATGTTGTCAAAATGGCATGTGGTAGCTGGGTATGACCCAAGCCATTCTTTGGGGCCAAATGTCACGTCGATTATTGACGTTTCCGGGTCGCGATGAATCCATTGAGAATCGAGCTCTTTCGTTGAACGAGTCTCAAGAGCATGGTGAATATGACTTTCTACCCACTGGGGTAGATAGTTGGTGCCGTCAGTTGCTCTTGCAATGTAATGGATTTCTCTACCGAGCGAAGTTGTCTTCAATGATGGAAAATATAACGGGCGGGTCACGTAATTGGAAGGAAGATCAAAGGCGGAAGTACCTGTGGAAATCATGGCTGACTTGAGGTGGCTGACTTGGTGGTGATTGACGGTGGTTCGAAGAGATATCGTAGCAAATGAATAGCTAGTCGTTAACTTTCTAGATATCATGGGGCATGGTCACGCGGTGAAAGGAGAAAGGCATTTTGCCACCCAATTTGCCAAACGGTCGCCTTGAACCGAAACCTGTGATATGACGTGGGGCCACCAGACAAAGGATCCTCTACTCGTACCAATGGGCGAAGCCGCATAAGAAGCGCCGGGTTGTATGGAAGGAAGTAAGAGGGAGCAGCGAATCATGGTGGGGGGGCAAGAGGGAAAGCGTCTTGAACAAAGGCGATCAGTTACGTCATTCGCTGGATCGGAGGTGGTGCGATAACGAGGAAAAGCTCATTATTATAGAGATGAACTTTGAGAACAACATCAAGTACAGGCGGAGTACCGACACGATACCGCGGTGGAAAAACGCTGTACAGCCTAAGTCCGACATGAAGATTCGTAGCTCCGTCCATCGGAGCTGGTCGCAACTCAGATAATGCGGTTTGAACTTACATCGCCCACGTCGGAGGCTCAAAGATCCCTACATGAGTCTGACGATCTTAGAATTTAGGGGCAAGCCAAATACAATATGTCACACTAGCCTTGAATACCGCGTCGAAGGACCGTGTCTCCTTGGGCTCTAAGGTTTGTGAGCAGTATCACCTTGACGTTTTGCCCTCTTTTCCCCTCTCTTTCTCTTTCTTCGCTTTTGCCTTTCCCCGTTCTTTCGCTTGCTTCTCCTTTTCCTTTTTCTCCACCTTATCTTTCTTTTCTTTCTGTTTATCTTTTTCGACTTGTTTCTGCTTTTCTCTCTCTGCTTCGCTTTTCTCCATTTTCCTAAGTTCTTCACTTGGTGGATCGGGTCGCTGAAAACGTTTGTCAGCTATCAATCTCGTACGGAAGCCGAATTGAACTCACCAGACCTGCTCTGCCGAACCATGGCCCTCCCACTGTGATCAGTGCTGGAGTACGTATTATCTCGAATACAGCCTTATATCCCGGCCTCCAGATACCTATCCATCCTCTGACAAGTTCCGTCAGACACCAGATGACCCAATAAAACAACCATTGAGCTGAATCTTCCGGCTTTTTACCTTCTTTATTCTTCTCGCGAAATTGAGCCAAAGCAATAGATTGTCGAGTCGCTTGAATAGGTATTATCAGCGTGATTAAAGCTGATAGATGCGGTAGAAGGAATGCAGGGGTGTATAGCAGAACAATCATGTATATCCCGGCGAGGGCATATGAGAGGTGGAGAACAGAGATCTCCAATGAGGATGAGAGTGAGAGAAGTGGTGATTTAAGGTAACCCGCGTGAGAAGTTAGACATCCTTCGAGGAATGCTTGATATTCCTTTTCTCGGAGTTCTGCCGATGTTTTCGGTTTAGAGGATGATGGTTTCCCAGTTCGGTCCTTCGCCTTACTTGAGGAAGAGGACCTAGACTTCTCCTTTTCTTTTGGACCCGAAGATGATTCGTCTTTAGATGACATGGCTCAAGCCATATCTATCCTGATGTCTTGTATCGTACAGAGCGAATTCGCGTTTCCGTTATCTAGTGGATTCAGTGGAGCTGCCAAGGCCCTTTCACTGAGTAAAAAGGCAGACCCATGCCAAAGGATTCAAACCCCTCTCGAGGGTGATCTGAAGAGGAGTTGACAATGAAAGGATGACTAGTGGGATCTCGATTCCATCAGAGTGTATTTAACCTCAGACTCGATGGTCGTCTGTATGCCATCAGATTTAAGCGCTTTTCAGCAATAAGCCGAGATGAGTGAATACGTATCGACTGCCGGGCAAATTAAAAACGCCTTGAAGGCCTTGATCATTATCATCACTGACGACGTAAGATCCACTCCTCTCGAAGATGCCTGACCATGAAGTGTGCTCACAATTATAGAACGCCATACAATGTCCACCTATCCAATATATCTCCTCCAAAATCAATCGACCTCCTCACGTACTCACCAATGCTATTCTCATCATTCTTTCCGCTCTCCTCTTATTAAACATCGATAACACTGCTCCACTCTTATCTCACATCATCATCTTCCTTCCTGGCTTATACAGTACTTTCAAGCATTTCCGAAATTCTCCCAGTTTGGGTAAAGAAAAAGTGGAGAGAAGCCGTGAAGAAAAATATGCCTTGAAGAAATGGTTGGATTATTGGGTTGTATATTCGACTTTGTTCGTTTTCGAGGGTATGTTTGGTCATTCAATCTTGACGCGACTGTTTCCATCTTGGTGGTTCTTCAAAGTGGTGGGTATGGGCTTTGTCTTGTATTCGGGAGGTACATCAAAGTCAGGGTTAGAGAGATCAGTAAAGATCAAACCTATTCCTCTTGTAAGCATATACCTTGTCTCATTACCTGAGTTGTTCACATGATTGATCAAACAGGAACTCAACGCAGATCAAAGAATCGTCAGCAAAGAGAGAACTAATGCACATACCAAGACTGAGTCAATGGTGGTTCCGAAGAGCGAGGAGAGACGTCGCCGAAGAATCTCAAGGTTGGAAAGACCCACTCGACAGCAGTCAATCGAATCCAACTCCCCTTCCGATCTCTCATCGAGTATCCCCGAATCTGCCATCAATACTATCGAGTCAGTCGCAAGTAGTGAGAAGCCGAAGATTGCGCCCAAAGCAAACCAGCTCGTCATCGACTTTGATGCCGATAGTCCGCTGTCTTCAGATTCGGCTCCTAGTCCTATCACATCCACAATTAGTGGTCCACAATCCAGTCAGTCCGATTACCAGAGTGAAGATCCGTTCGACTTGGCCTTCAAATCCCCTGCGGTATCATCTGGCGAAGAAAGTACTTCCTCAAGGCCGGTCGCGAAGGTCGCAGTGGGACGTCCGGTCCCATGGGACGAAAGTGCAGTTCGTCGACTGAGTCTGGATGAGCTCCTCAAGATGGAGGAAGCTCATGATGGTAGAGATTTCGACCTGGATATTGACGAAAAGTTACCGGTAAAGAGGGAAAATGCGGGTGCCGCGATCTGATTATACGCTTTCGCCTCGATGAACACCATCTTTTTTTCCTCTCCACCCTCGTACCGTCATCCATGCATAGCTATCATAGATAACATCACGAGAAGTTCCGGATATACTCGCATAAAGCCTTGACACTTTCCACCTCCACAGCATTATACAGCGATGCTCTAACACCTCCAACTGATCGATGACCCTTTAATTGCCTGAATCCCTTCTCATCTGCACCTTCCAAGAAAATCTTCTCTTTGCCTTCTCCGAGAATCTCGAATGTGACGTTCATCCAACTTCTTGCCGATTTGTCCTTGACAACACACCTCGCGACGCCCTTCTCCTCGGCTTCGTCTAATGTCTGATATAGCAAATCGGATTTTTCTCTGTTAAATGCCTCCAATCCTTTGATTCCGCCTTTGTTCGCTATCAGGTGTTTTAGGACTAGAGCTGAAACGTAGATTGGGAAGGTAGGTGGGGTGTTGTACAAACTACCGTTATCGGCTAATGTCTTGAATTCCAGAGCGATGGGGACGGCAGTGGTACCTCCAAGTTTGTACGCTTCGGTTGAATCCACTAAAAGATCCTTCCTGACGATGATGACTGTGACACCGCTTGGACCCAGATTCTTCTGGGCTCCAGCATAGACAATCGCATGTCTTTCAATATACGGTATAGGCCTGGATAAGAATGAAGAACTATAGTCGGCAACGATTGGGACATCCTTGGGGACTTTGTCAAAGGGGAAGGAAGCCGAGTTGGAAGTATCGTGTGGGAACTCAATACCGTTTATCGTTTCGTTCTCACAGTAATAGACGTATCCTGCACCTTCTGTGAATTCATATTCGTCATGTTTCGGTAAAGTGGTAAACTTTGTAGGTTTGGTAGTAGCTGCTATACGCGGTTTAGCGAAAGGTTTGGAGTTGGGGGAAGATGGTGCTGATAATCGTTGTGCCTCGGTGAATGCCTTTGATGACCATGATCCAGTGACGACGTAATCGAGCGTTGGAGGCTCGTAGTCTTCATAAGAGGTCGAGGAGTGTTGCATCCGCCGAGCTGCAAGCATGTTCAATACCACGGAGGAGAACTGGGTTGTTCCTCCTCCTTGAGTAAAGAGGATAGCATGTGAGTCGGGGACGTTGAGTAGAGTCCTCAGATCGGCTACACTCATCAGTCCACACAGCTCAACAGCTTGAATACTGAAAACCCACCTTCAGCACCCTCTATTATCTCCTTAAACTCCTTTCCTCGATGACTTAATTCACAGATACCCATTCCGGTACCATTGTAATTAAGCAAACCCCTGGCAGCCTCCTCTAGGACATGCGTGGGTAGCGGAGAAGGTCCGGCTGCAAAGTTATGAGTGTTTTCTCTGACGTGCGACATGGTTACAAGCTGCCAATGTGACAAGATCAGATTACTGGTTATATACAGTATTTTGAGGGATATCGAGTCGCAATCTGGCGTCAGAGAAGGAATCCGAATTATCAAACTATTACCGTGGGAAAGTGATATTAGCGGGGATGTCCGACTCTATCTTTGAGATAAGCTTAAATGGTGAGGAATCTCCAACGATGACACTGATAGCATCTAGCTCGACCGAACAGCATATTGACTACTATAGGGTAGACATTGATCTGTCTGCCACCTCGAGAAACCTTTCCACGTTATCGATCAAAGAACAATCACAACGATCCCGCCTGACTGGGCCAGGCCTGGACTTGGTCCCAGCCATCGATCTCTTCCAGGTATGACTCAAGTCCCATGTCTCATGTTCTACTCTTCCCCGTATTGATATGTTGTTCAGATCCATCGCTTCCAATCACCCTTCATTCAATCAAGCATTGGTGAGATCCTTCACGATGCCGGAACCCGGTGAAGTATCTCCTACCACAAGCGCAACGCAAGAACTAGCTGTTATTCCGAGGCAGAAGCCGAGTACCGGTCAAGAGCTTCTCGGGCTATCTCAAGACTTGGTGGCCTTATTATCCCTGTCAGTCGAGACTTCAGCCAGTCTCATATACGATTACTATCACAGAGCGTTATGTCGCGTAGGACTAGCAAGTGAAACTCAACCTAGAATTGGCGACGGTTCAGGGAAAGATGGAGAAGGAGTGAGAGGCCTGGCAGTGGTAGTGTTGGGTGCAGGTGATCGTGAGTATTCAATAGGCTGTAATCCTCTAACATTGGCTGACCATCGTAAGATACAGGACAGTCGCTCTCAGTTCATCTCGCTAAAGCCGGCTACACCGTTTTCTCTTTACTACCATTACCTTCAAAGGATACTCCTCCCACTTCCGTCGCCTTATCGTCTTTACTTCTACTCTGGTCGCATACGCAGAAACGACTGAGAGCCCGATATCCCTCTCATCCTGGTACACTCGTACCCATAATTACCGATCCCGAAACACCTGACGACTGGTCATTCCCGCCTGAAGCGCTGAGAGTGAAAGGAGGATGGACACATGCAAGCGAGACGATTAGAGCGTATCTACAGGACAACGGTTTGAGCCTCGTTGTTGTTGTTTCTGCAGCGAGGGGATTAAAGAAAGATGCCGGAGGGGAGAAAAGTCCACTTACACCTGCTGCGACGCCGCCCTCAGATACCAGTCCGCCGAGTATCGAGCAAGCGGTTCAACACCCTCAAAGAGGACTCAAGAGTAACCCTTCTACCACGATAGCACCCTTCCGCTTCGCGATTCCTCGGTTCATCGATCCTCGTTCTCTGGCTATGACAGACGAGTCGACACTGCTCTCGCTGTACCGCTCTAATATCGTTGAACCACTCGCGATCGTCCGTGATCTAGCCGATCTCTTGTCTGGTGCGGAACTAAAGGGGCAAGGGAGAGGAAGGGTGATTTTCGTCAATGGAGATTCGGGAACTGGGATTACGGAACTGAATGAGCAAATGCTAGTTCCAGATAAAGTTGAAGGGGCTATGAAGATCGTTGGAACCGCGAGAGGACAGGCCGCGAGGTTACTAAGGAAGGACCTGGGGGAGATTGGCATAGATGTCTGTGAAGTCATTGTTGGTGAGTGAGGATAGCTCGAGCACTTTACTGATCGCACCAGGACCGATGGCTCAGAGGTTCGCGAAGATCGCAATTTCGCACTCGCGTCATGGGTCTGATGAGAGTACCGAAAGCGATAAGGGTAGGAAGCAGCAGTTCGAGGATCAGATTGGGTGAGTGAAGGTATATCTTGAAGTTGAGTGGTACTGATGAGGGCCGCAGGGACATGCAAATGCAGGAAATCGCCGGACCGGCGGATAATGACAGTGAGTGCCAATTCGCATGTTATAGTACCGTCGCTGACTATATCAGGCAGAGAAGTGGTGAACAGAACATGATACCAAGCAATGTCCAGTCACTGATGAATGCTGCACAGGTTATTGCGCAACGTCTCGCTGTACTCACCAAAATCTTTGCCGTCGACGACGCTCTTCTCTTTTCGGCTGTTCGTCGCGCTATCGAAGATCGATACCCTCGATATCGTCATCATGCTGGACTGTCTCCCTTTATTGCTTCTATCGCAGAAGTTACTCCAGGTGCAGGTATTGTCAAGATGATTGGCCGGTGGATCCTGAATCGACTGTTGACCCCTAGGGCTAAGTAGGCGGAGAAGTGAGCGCTGTGTACAGATTTGGTACTTTGTTGTTTTCTTTTGGTTTTGTCTGTTGCTACCCTTTACTTTTGTCATATATATCATGTGTATACGCTGCGAGACGACATGCAACGAGTGTTTTGGTCTTGCTCAACACGCACAACCACGAGATACGCTATCGATAAGCCTCGGATCCGACCAAATGTCTTCCGACGGATCTGTGGGTAATCAATCGATTTCAAGGTCCAGTCATTGTTTTGGAACAATACGATTACAATTGTTCAATCGAGTCGAACGACAGGTAGAGGTTCAAGATGGGAGTACTTGATCTGATGAAATGGATCAAGCAATCTCAGTCAGTCACCCCACTTGCCAGTATAGGAATGTGACTAACACCGATCAGGCCTGAAGCTATCAAAACTTATAGGAATAGATGGGCCGATCCAAGGATAGCTGGCAAGAAAGTCGCCATGTGAGTGAGGGGTTCCGATTCTGTAGATATAACAGAGATGATCATATGACTGATGAATGGTTTAGAGATGCAACGTTGTTGACCAACACATTCCATTTGGGCAGGAGAGATCTACAAGAGGGTCTAGAGGGTAAAGGCGCTATAATAGGATGGTACCAGTGAGTGCAGTCCTCAGACCTGATAGAGGTCAGCAGAAGAGAGGAAAAACTGATTCCAGCAGTTTGATAGACAGCATGAGAGCTTCAGGAGTACAGCCGATTGCGATTTGGGATGAAAGGGGAACAAGAGCATGGAAGGCAGCTGAAGTGAGCGATCCTTCCGACATGATCTTTCGTGATAGCGAGCTAGACACGAATCTGACAGGATCATAGGCACAAAAACGACTAGCAGCCCGAGCACTTGCCTTGGCAAGACGGAAACATGAAGATGAAAGAATAGATAGACTACATTCCCTCAAAGACAGTATATCGGAATTTGAAGTCATGTCAATGGTAGAAAAGGACGTTATAAGGAGTCATTGGCAGAAGAACGAATGGACGCGATATGGACCGCCTATACCTACAGAATCTAGAAAGCAGAAATCGAAAACAATATCCAGTCCTACGCCCGTTCCCGTAGAGATTGATACGTTACTCGACTCTCAGCCGATCACGATGGAAGAAGCGAAATCATCCTTGGAGAAGATCTCGACGTTTCTGGATAACTTATCGACGATTCTGACAGATCATAAAAAGCATGATATTCCTTTCAAATATGGTGAAAAAAAGGAGAATCCACCTGAAGTTCTTGATGCTCTACAACATGTTCGGGATTTGGAGGTATTCACAGGAGAATCCGTTCAAGCTGGAACGGTGGAAGGACCTAATCGATCGGAACAATTTGAGATCAACAAAGAGCAAGATAGGGTGGGTACGGACAGCGTCATCGATGAGAAATTACAGGAAGTGATCGGGGATCAGGGATTTAGGGAAACACCAAGGCAGACTGAATTGACGCAAGCGGAAGGATTGGTGATTGATGAATTACTGGGTATAATACCTAATCCCTCTGAGGATCCAACGATACCGGCGAAAGATTCGAAATCGACATATAAACCGGTCAAACGGATTCAACCTGAACAAATCCTGCTGGGTCCGGAAGGGACAACACCGACAATCAGAGAAAAGGTCGATATGATAATACAGCGAGCGCCTGGAGTCCGGTTGACATACGTCAAGGCATTAGCCTTACCGACGCGAGCGGATCATGAGGATTGTAGGGAACTGCTAGTTAAAATGGGTGTACCGGTATTGGAAGCTGTGATTCCTTATGAAGCGGAAGGTTTAGCTTCAAGTTTGGCGAAACACGGGATTGTCGATTTTGTTGGGACAGAAGATTCCGACGTTCTCGCTTACGAGGTGTGTATTCTCATCTAATGGCAAGTGGAAAAAGGCTGACGAAACAGGGACCACTGTTGAAAGCCCTTGGTTCGGAAAAACGGCCATTGATGGTTGTCAACGGTCAACAAGTTCGAGAAAACTCCAAGTTATCCTCAAAATCATTTCTAGACTTCTGTATACTTCTTGGTACAGACGCATCACCACGGATCCCCATGATCGGACCGTCGAAAGCATATGCCTTGATAGAGAAACACGGAACGATCGAAGAGATCTTGAAACATAATCCGAATTTGAGCGACCGTCTACCAAATAAAGATCAATATATGGAGATGGTGCATAGTGCGAGAAAAGTATTTGGGGAGTTACCGCCCATACCGAAGGATATCAACCTGGAACAAGGCTATTGGAATGAGACGAAATTGAATGACTGGTTGGAGGAGAAACATGGTTTGAGGTTTGTTGGTGAGGATGACGAGGTGGATCTGGAAGAGGTTTTGGCAAATGAAGAGAGATTTCAGGTGATAGATGATGGGAAAGGGGTTTAAGATGTCGGTGATTCATGGCAAGATGAGGCGGTATGGCAAGTGGCGGAGCAGGAGGAAAGCAAGAGGTAGCGACGTATTCATTACACATCGTCAGAAGAGATACCAAGCAGTCTTATTCATATATTGTAGCATCTAGGAAGTTCATATACCTCGCCTAACACAAGTTTACCAATTGTTACGCCAATCTTTGCCATATCCCAAGCGGTAACTACCCTGGAATGATTGGACGACCTCCACTTTTGCCGTCCAGCATTTGTTGATGAATTGTTTCATCTTCAATCCTCCGCCTCAAGCATCATCACCGCCATGAAAGAGGCAACGCCAGACCTTCAAGGGTCAGTAGGTCCTGGTGGATCGACTCCGTCGACTCCAAAGCGATTTCCTATACCGTCATCAGGTCAATTATTGCGAGTTTTGACATTTACTCAAAATTGTTCAGCACTTGTATTCTCGGTGTTTTTAGGAGTCCACCTTGCTTCACCACTTGCTGCGTCAATAGGTGGATTAGGAGCCGCTGATCGTACTCTTGTGAGTATTTATACCTAGCCTTGAAGAGTTGCTCAATCATATCGAATAAGTAATTGATCATCCCCAGATGATCGCTAGAGAATATTACCTACCTCTCGAACCAATCCTTGTTTACGCCCCACTCGCTATTCATCTCACATCCTCATTATCTCGTCGTCTTATACTTACACTCAAAACTCGTCGTCCACCGCCTATGACACCTCATATCATCACTGGATATCTACTACCTCTTCTCTTACTTCCACATATATTAACTCATCGGATTTATCCGTCGAATCCTCGTCCACCGATATCGGGTTTGAGTCCTAGTGAATTAGGATATGAATTTGTAGGGTGGAATTTGAATACATGGAAAATCTGGAGTTATGGGAGTTATCTAGGTTTAGTGGGTTTGAGTATGTGGCATGGAGGAGTAGGTTTGATGAAGGTCGTTAGTTGGTTAAGGGGTAGGAGGGGGATGGTTTCAGCGGTAGAACCAGTAACAGACATACCTCCTGCCGTGACGAGTGAAATGGAGATGAAAGGAGGGGAATCGAGTCATACTGTCGATGAGAAATCGCAAAACCTACCTGTCACAAGGAAGATCTCGCTAAGAAGGAAGATCGGTTTGAGAGGATTACTAGTCGGATTCTTGGGAGTAATTGGGATCGGTCTAGCGAGAATCGCCAATGAAAGTCAGTACATAAGCAAGACCATGATCACGAGGTACCAGGCGGTGTATGGACTGTAGAGGCGGACGAATCTCGCTAGGTATTGGACTTGGTATACACATCACATCATATGGCATAATTATCATCCGCATTGTCAACCCCTTACGTCTTCCTACTCTCAGGCTTACTTGCGGCCTTCACACTTACTCGCACCTCGTGTCGCTCTTATAATATGGGACCTTCATCGGTAGTTCGCTCTACTGAGGTCCTGGGCTTTGCGGACCAGCATATCGACTTCTTTGTTTCGTTCCTGTATATCCGTAGCTTTGGTCAACTAGAGATATCAGCTTGACTGACTGAGGGAGGTATGAATGAGCCCACCTTCACCAAATGCTTCTTACGAGAGCTCTCAAGTTCCTGTTGAACTTGCTTGATCTCAGCCACTTGCTTGATCACTATATCACCGTATTAGTGCCGGTCAACGTTTTCTGGAAAGAAGCAAATGAGTTCGCTCACATAAAGCGTCAATCTCTTTCTGAGCTTTGTCAACCAGCTCGGCCTTCTTCTCGCGTATCTCTTGCATTCTGCCCATCAGAAGGTTGACCTCTGCCTGAAATCATCAGCATTTCTACGATGTCAAACACTCACTACTTGTTTCTTAGAAGTCTGAGCGAATTTATTCCATGATGGCCATAGCTTGTTTCGTAGTTCAGTCTCGCTATCTTTCCACAAATCATACTGCTGTCTATCACTTTGTTAGGTCGTCTATACGCTGAGAACAGAAGGAAGCTAACTTGACGGACGTCCCGTCGAATGGCTTGAGAGCAGATTCGAGGGTTACACTAAGGCCTTTCAATTTCGAGTCCAGTTCGGCCGCGCTGGTATGTTGGGCATCGCGAAATGGTTCTGATCTACATCAATACCTCAAGAGGCTATAGCGGTATGTCTTACCGGCAAGTGCATCAGCAAGATCATTCCTGTTAAGTATCAGTGATTACTCTCTCTGAAGTCATGTTGAGCAAGAATGGCGAGTCACTCACGCCCTATCGTCCATTTCTGCCTCTTCTTCCTCATCGACCATATCTCCATCATCACCATCTTCTCCTCCCTCCTCCAACATCATTAATTCTCCCTCACCACCTTCCGCTCCTTCCACTCGTTCCACACCTCCCTTCGTAAGAGCTCCAGGGTCATTCAAGAGTATCGCCAATAACCTCTCTTTACTCAACCCTTGAAGTCTTTCCGCTAAGACCTCATCAAGTTCACCATTCAATATCTTTCGGGGACTTGCTATGGATACACGTCGATTCATCTTGATCTTTCTCTCTTCCTCTTCTTCTGATGATCTGTCTCTTCTCCTCAATCTACTTGCTCGAGATCTTGGTCGATCCTGACTGTATCGATGAGAACGATGATGTTTCTTCCGGGGAGGTCTAGTGTGGTCATCGTTACTTTCGTCTTCGGAGGATGAGTCAGATGAGGAGGAAGAGGAAGATGTTGATGGAGTACGCGAGGGGCGTTTGGATTTGGATTTAGTAGATTGGATCGTGCGTGCCATATCGGATCTATCAGCTATCGGTCAGCAGCGCTTAGCGCGTTCAAGAGTCGAAGGGAAAGACAAATGTGAGTTGGAAGAATGGATAGATCAGTGAAAAGAAGGAAGGAAGAGAGGAAGATGATGGATGGTCAGTGCTCTCATCCGCCTCCCCCGTGTGTTTCAGCTTCCCACGTGTTAGCTCGGAATCCTGATCCACCTTGTCCGCTAAGCAGAACACGACATAAATAGGACTATTGCACGTACCAACATATGAAGAAGCCAAAACATCTCTTGTTCAACTTATTTTACTGTCCAATCCCGTACTTCTTCCTCGCAGCAGGCTCCAGCCATAACCACCCTAATGGTGTATCCCTCATCATCGCTGCTATCCTATACTGCCAAGGGAGATGAACAAGATGTTTCGGCGGGATGTCGAGTACTGAGAATTGGTTGAAAGGGAATATAGGGATAAGCGGTGCTGGTGCTGGGTTCAGAGAGAGGTGGTATAAGATCGCGTCGACCACTACACTTTATCAGTATATGAATAGGAGCGATTTGAACAACAAACCTCTCGATGGAGCCAGTAGTAAACTCTCATATGCTGTGATTCCCTCGTCTAGCTCATCTTTACCTCCTGTTTGACTTAAAGCGGTCTTCCTCCTGAAATCATTCGCGATAGTTCCAGGTAGCAATGCTGTCCATGTCAGCTTTCTCTGAGGTGTCCAGACTGGACTAAACCTACAGAAGAAACGGATACCTGAACCTTCACATTCCACTCTACATGCTTCGACAGCCATTAGGCCAGCTGCTTTCGTTGCTGAATAAATCGTCCTTCTTGGTGCTGGAATAGAGGCAGCAACGGAAGAGAGGTGATGAACAGCTGGACAAGTCGATGTGGAAGCTAGAAGAGGCAGCTACATTGGTCAGATACCCTAAATACGTCGTGACAACTTTTTCGGAGTGACTGACGAAAGTAGCCAAAGACAGAGTAGTCCCGACATAGTTGATTTCCCCACATATCCTTGCTTCAGCCGCAACCTTGTCCAAACCATCTTTATCTGGAAGATTGGATCCAACTGTAGAGCTGAAAGTCCGAGACGCAAATTTGTTCTTGTTGGAAGAGCCTTTCTTCAGTGAGACACCGGCGGTATCCATCAATGTAGATGTAGAAGGTACACCTGCAAGGATATGAACCGTATCCAGACCGCCCCATGCTATATATATCTCAGCGAAAGATCAAGAAAATCCAACTTACCTGACACGATCTGATCTCTGATACTCAGCAAATCCGAAGTACTCGTTATATCTCCTGATACCAGGATAATGGAATCCGCTTTCACTCCGAGATCCACACATTCTTTCTTGACTGTTTCCAGAGTGTCTTTCCGACGAGCAAAGAGGCATCTGAAATCTTGAGCACATGACTCATACCGACAAGCTACCGACTCACATCCTCGCTCCTCGTTTTGCATAAGCATGAGCTAGGTCTCTTCCAACTCCGGAACTTGAACCCAGCAGAAGTACTCGTTCATCCGCAGGTCGAACGATCGTCTCCCTCGAAGGTAAAGGCTTGTTTCGAGTCGCGAAGGCCAAAGCTGCCAGCGGTAACAAAATGTTCTTTTATGCATTAACAACAGTACGCATGGCGAGACCTACCCAGTATGAAGATGGCATGCTGAGATGGCAATCACGTAGATGTAAATATGCTCTGAAGACGTTTTCAACGAAGAACTTGGGTATTCACTTTACCGGTTCAACGGGATCAAACTTCTGAATGATACACATAATATTGCTTATCGTTATGACTTTGACAGCACACGACATGGAAGCTGATGGATATGGCTGCTGCACCCTTTCGAGTTCGCTAAACGAGCCTCGCCTTGCTACTGTCAAATAAAAGACTGTGACGTAATCCCTGGCTCACAGAGAAATTGTAAACACGGAAATCTCTTCGCAAGGAGCCAAGATCCATCACCAATAAGCGTAGGCGATCTGACGAGGTCGAACAAGCGAAAGCGGTGATATAGACAATACGTGATTGTCTCTGTGTATATGAGCAAGACAGTGTTGTATAAAGGTGCATTTCATGTATATTTCCCTTTCTTCATTCGTCCAGCTCAAGATTTGCTCCTTTATAGCTTGGGAATCTGACGAAGTCAGCGAATAGGTCTAGAGTGACTGGAAACTACAACTCACTTTCAAGGTCTTGCTGACCATCATGGCAGCCCAAATGACGAAGAGTCCCGCGACAACATGAATCTCTCCGTTTCCACCCTTCTCTCCCCATAATGTCATCATACCGAATGGTACGTCACTTCCACCTCTCTTGCCCAAAGCATGCCATCCCTGTTTGACCCAAAACGCCATCATACTAGTCAAGAACAAACTTGATGGAATTGGGATACCTTCAAAGTACTTGGATTTTCCCCCTGCGTCTGAAGGAATCAAAGCAACAGTAGCATTAAATCGAGCTAATCGAGCGAGACCTCCACTGACGAATAATAGTAGAGCCGCACAATCAAGTGGAGTTCGTAGACCAAGGGTGAAAGCCAGAGTAGCTGGAGCGACACCGAATGAGACTAGATCGGCGAGAGAGTCCATCTCTTGACCTAACATTGATCCACCACCCATCCATCTTGCGACTTTACCATCTAAAGCATCGAAACCGAAACCGAGAATAGGGAGCAAGTGAGCAAAGTAAAGTGTTCGTAAGGCGGTTTCTGATGGTGGACCGGGCAAGTTTGAAGATAAGAGGAGGTATCGAGCAGAAGACATAATTGATAGAGTACCGCATACACCATTCATGATAGTGATCAGATCAGCCAACCGGAAGTTTCTACATCTCATCAATACACATCTCACATCACCTGCACCCAAACTCACCGGACAAGGGAGAAATGTCCAGAATCATCCTTGTATTGCTGTAAAAGCTTCTTCTTCTCTTCAGCGACTGTCATACCCTTGGAAGCTTTCGGTGATGCCATGTTAATCGTAGGTATACTGGTTATAAGTAGGAATGAGAGAACACAAAAGAGTTGTGAAGGGGGAAACGTTTGATTTCACCCAGTGCGTCATTGCTGGCTCAGATTTAAATGGGTGGCAAATTTAACTTCCCCGCCACTTTTGTCTCTCTCTCGCGCGCGTGTGACTTTGTCGCCATTCGTGTCAACAACATTACCCACCATATCAACATAAGTTAGTGCTTGAAGACTTGTTCTGAATTCTCCCTCCTATCGCCCTTCTCATCAACCTCGATCTCTCCTGCCGCTAATCCGTGACTCATAATCATGGCGGCTTACCTAGCCGAACACGTTCCACACCTTCAATCACTACATGTCCTGCTCGGACTTCCGCCAGAAGCACTACAGTCAGATCAGGCACATATCGAGACTGCCATCAAGAATGCGGTGACTTCCCTCGTCAGAAATAGAGAATCAGAGGTGGATGAATGGAGGGATGCAATCGCAGAGACAAGACGTAACATGGTTTCTCTAGGTAGAGCTCTAGGTGAAAAAGGTAGAAATGTGGTGACTGCCGCTAGGAGGGAGAGTGAGAGTATAGAGGTGTGTAAAATCGCCACGGCTGAGCTCATCGTTCATAGGCTTTACCATTACAACACGACAGACTGCTGAGACAAAGAGTCGACCTGGAAAAGGTGGGATTTGTGTCGGATCTCTCAAAGGATAGGTTGGCTGATGTTCTACTTTAGGAATACGATGATAGACTGGCAAAGATAGAGAGTGAGCTAGATTATGCTTCACGTACTCGCTCAGCTGACAAATACAGGACTTCGGGCACAGGTTGACCGACTAGCTGTCCTACTTGGCTCACCATTTGAACCTTCGAAATCCCTCCAGCCGATAGCAGGACCATCACGCCAAATTCCACCTGTCACTGCAAGTCGTAGGATTAGTAGACCTAGTGCAGCAGGTCCGTCCAGCGGTACTTCCCGTGTCAGTATTACGTCTGGACCTCCGCCGCTGCTTGATAGTGGAGAAGGTGTACCTTGGCTGGATGTAGGAGACGAGGTGATGGATGGTCTACAGACGGATTTGCAAAAAGCAATAGAAGAGCGGGTGAGCTGCGTCGCGATTCTGCTCAAAAGCTATCACTGACCTTTCTCAGGAACATCGTGTTCAACAACTTCTCGATCATTTCCGGGATCTCCTATTCATGCACGTCGAGTTGGTCTTACCGCCTGTACCCATTTCACAACCTCATCATTTCCCGATACATCTTCTTCCATCGCGCAGTCAAGAGGAGAGACCAGGATCTCATGCGAGCTATGAAAAGATACTCGCGCGCTATATATCAGCCAACGCAAGTGCTGTGGACCAGAATGAGGGAACGGAAGAGGATTGGACGAAAGGTTTGGAAGGGGTAGAGCCTGAAGTGGGCTTACTTGCCTGGGCAGGTGACATTATCGAACTATGGAATGCGGAGCGCGATAATAGAATGGGAAGGATACAGCAGCTGTATGATCAACTTGAACCGCTATGGCTGAGGCTGGAACTGGATCAGGATACGCAAGATCTGTTTATCGACATGAATAGAGGTTGTGGCGAAGCCGTTATCCGAGCGGTGAGTCAGTACAAGGTTTCAACGCTGATCTTCAGTACGAGACCGAGCTGGAGCGATGCCTCGAGCTGCGAAGATCTAGCTTATCATCATTTGTGATATCTGCAAGAAAGGAGATTGAGCTTTTATGGGAGGAGTTGATGTTAAGTGACGACGAGAAGGGAGAATTTGGACCTTTCATCGATGGTAAGTGACCATTTGTGATCGGACGCTGACATATAGATGATTATACCGAGGACCTACTTAAGTTGCATGAGGAGGAAGCAGAACGACTGCGCGCGGAAATCGAATCCAAGGCAACCATGCTACCTCGAGTGCGAGATTGGCATGCTCTCAAAGCCGACGAGGAAGAGTTGGAAAGGAACGCCAATAACCCAAATCGGTTCTCCGCTAGAGGAGGCGCTATGTTGAGAGAAGAGAAGTTGAGGAAACGGGTGGGAATACTACTGCCAAGGGTGAGTCATCGTTTGGAGGTTTGGCTAATTTTTTAGGTGGAAACGGAACTGCTAAGCACGTTGCCTGTATGGGAAGAAGCGAATGGTCGGCCATTCATGGTTCAAGGAGAGAGAGTTATAGATAAGATATATGACGCAAGGGAAGCGAAGGAAGCAGCAAAAGAAGCTAAGAAAGTGAGTATACACCTGTAACTTCTGCTGACTTGGTAGCGGGCGAAACAAGGATTAGCACCCACCAAAGTGCTGCCAAAAGCCACACCGGCTACCACAAATATGCGATCACAGCCCACATCTACTATATCACGCAAGCGAGAAGCGCCAACACCGACTCCACTACTCGGCGCTACCGGGCAGAAACGACAAAGAGTCGCAGCTCCGCCTTCGACACTCAAACCACTGCCCAAAGGTCGAGCAGTTTCTGATCAACCTCGCAGGCCTCAAGGTCAACCAATCTATAATCAAGGATCAAGTCCTACTCCAATGTCAGGATTGCCACGAGCTGTCTCGTATTCTTCTGCTAGATCTATATCTTCCTCAACGGCGTTTTCCAGCGGTACAGATCGTACTCGTGTACCGTCTATAACCCTGACGAAAGGTATATCGACAAGCAAGGGAGAAAGAAGACAGAGTTTCAAACCTAGACAAAGTCTGATTGGAGGGCTAATAGTCGCTGCTAAAGCAAGGAGAAGTAGTCATGGTTGGGGAGTGGAAGAAGAAGATGAGGATGAAGTGTTCTGAGGGAAATACGATGATGGGGATCTTGTTGTATATTGATAGGTAGAGGTGGTCATGCTGTTGAGCATCTTGGGGTGTATATGATAACGATTATAATCATAATGCGTACGACATTGACGATAATCTATGCAAGGTTCAGTAATCATAGGTGCGCTCACATGAAGAGGGTACGGGATTATAGTGAAGCAATAACATCCGAACCTAGATGGTATACGAAGTCGCAATGAGTTATCGATAATTGTGTTCACCGAGAACGTACCGAGTGTGTATGGGAGGCTGTCATCTGCAAGAAATACCTGGGTCTTAATGCCTTCCTGTCGTGGTGTCATTCAAAACGAAGATTGAAAAGCATTCGAGGGCGGTCTTGCAAGATGACAATGATGACCATCATGTAGACCAAGCTTGGTACAGTACGTTATCCATACCCGAACGAATGATCGGGTTTTGATACTGTATCATCGTATAACATATCAATCGAGGAGTATTTGAGGGGAGAGATACTGCAAGATGAACACAAATAAGTTAAAGGTGTTAATGAAGCTGTGGGTAAATCTGTGAGAAGCTCAAAGTATACGTGAGCAAGTCGACCGAGTAAGTAATTCAAGCTGACACCTTGCACTCCCGCTTGCTGATGTCAGCGAGTCGGTGAGAACGGCATCAGCGAGGTAAGCTAGGTTTCGAGATGGATGCCTTGCCGAAGATTATCTTGAGGCTTCTGGTTAGTGCTTACTTGCTTGCAAGGGTAAACTTGATCATCTCTGACTATCTCCTGGTCTATCGATGGTTCAATCGGTCAGTAATCATTTTAGCAAAAGTAGAATGAGCCATGATGACATACAAGAGGATCCTCTTAAAATCCAGGTAGATCCATCTGATGTCTGATATATGATCCACAAGAGTGTTAAAGCGACCATGACCTTCTTCCGACTTATCATCTCCATCATATCGATATGCATGGAAAGATCGAGAAAGTATCCGACTTCCGACTTCCGACTGAAGATCATGTGACGAGGTAATATTATTACCTCTGATGACCTAAGGAAACCGAACGAAATACCCATTTTTTGGCCAGCTTCGTTTACCTTTACCTCCTATCGACTTGTCATAGTCTGTCATGAGTATGAAGAACTGACCAATCGACGAGTATCCAACAATACGATCATCTGAAAAGGAGTATAAGTGCTTGTCTTCGATTATGCGATTAAGCTCGGGAGTGTGCCTTAGTGCTCGTGGATATGGTCTTGTGTGCTTGTCTCGATGGTTTTCGACGAGTGATTCGTAGGAGTTGACGCATGAGTGATTGAATTTGAGCTGGTCAGGGTATGGAGGATGGTGATTGGTAGCTTTTGGCTAAGTAGCATAGGAAAAGAGAAAATCCGCAAGCGGTTTCCAGCGATATCGTAGTTTTGAGGATATATTTCGCCTGTCATTCCGAGTGAGCGAAACTATTGGTGGAAGACAACCTATTGAATTGTATGTTGATAAGTGTTGATGTGGTTGAGGATCGATCTACGCACCATTATACCATTATCGGACTCCAAACACTAGCTCCACAACACCATCCTCTAGTTATTCCCACCGAACGTCAAATATCAGCTCCGTGCAAATTTAGTTATCCCGTCGACAAACTGAGTCTGGGTCTGGTCGGAAGGGATCGGTCGTATAATATATCATCGAGAAGGACAGGAAGTTAGGTTATGGAAACGTCGAGAAGCATGAGTAGGCCAACAAAGTGAGTAGCCTGTGTGGTATCCCTCATTGCTAGCTCGGGTAGGTGTCTTCGTCTTGGCGCAGAGGATGTTAATCGAGGTAAGAGGACACTAGATAGCCTGCTTGAGTGTGATGAACAGAATGCGAGAAGAGTGAAAGCAAAGTGGAGAGTGAAGTGATGTTTGAGTGGAGCTTTGCCGATATAGGTAGTGGCGGCTTTAAATCGGTGGATGCCGATTGGAAGGGATCTCAACGACAGTCGAGTCTTACTCTCATGATAGAAGTATCAAGACATCGATAATCTCATGAGATCATTGTCTACTCAGACTTCCTTACAGCTTAGGTCAGACTGGGGTTCCGAGGTATGATGCAACGACGAGCAGTTGGGTTGAGATGGTGAACAAGACTATTTCTATGACTTCATGCCGAAATTGCCGATTTTGATAGGTTTCCACTAATTTTGCCAATCCACAGATTTGACCTCGGTCAAGAGTCCTTTGATCGTGTGGCTGTGGATACCATTTTGTATGAAGTGTTGAATGTTAAAGACCGAAGGAAGATGAAGTAGGGATGATTACAAAAAAATGCATCGAGTGATTGTGGCGGGAAACACACGACATGCCGTACCTGTTATCCGACTGATCGTGAATGTATGTATACCATCAACTTACTCTATTTCTCTACTTGTACTTTCTATGACTCTACGACAGGCCTCATTGACCACATGTACACAAGAACAAGGTGACTGATTAAGGTTTGATTACCGCCACTCTCGATTCATTGGACCAAGGGGACTATGTCTACCCCACTTGAGCTTTTGGATCTCTCAATACGCACTGTAATCGATGACAATCGATGACAAGTCAAGAGTAGCAGTCTAACAAGATGGGATATCTGAGAAGAATGGGTTGAAGGGATCGACCAAGGCTGATGAAAAGAGCGTGGGAGGACCGCGAAGCTTAGAGATCATAGGTTGAGTGAGCGTTGACGTGGCTCGAATTTAGAGTAAGTTCGCCATGATGCCCATCCCACACTCTCTGCAGGTTACCAACAGGAGTTTCCTTGACCAATACAGGCAATAGATACACTCTCATTGTCCCCATTCGCCCATTCCAATCAATTTGTAATCTGCCTCGTCCCAGCACATCATTACTCGGCATTCTTCTTTTCGCAGATTGCGTTACCGCAGTCGTCACGCCCCTACGCATATTCCAACTCATGCGAAGCATAGCCTACCCATAAGGTTGAGCAGGAATTGTAGGATACGGAGAATGGAGGTTGCTCGTCACGGAGATCACGCCCTTTTTCAACAAGGATAAGAAATATTCACCAGAATAGCGGGAACACGGAGTCTCAGGCTGAACAGACCTTGGTGGATGCTGCAAATCACAGTGGCGAGGAGTATAGAAGGAAAGTAGGTGAAGGGAAAGGCATTATCAGTGCGTACATTTTAACTTGTGATTATGTTACTAGGTCTATAGGATTCTATGCACAGGTCTATCCATCCGAGCTATAATCAATGTTACTGTCCGCAGACCGACTTTCATCAACTTTGTCGAGATACCGTCTTTCCACTCGACTTGTTTATTCCTTCATCATAACATCACTGGCCCACTTTTGCAACTCTTCCCATACTTCTTTCGGTAACTCCAAATCTCGACCACCTGTTCCTACGTCCCACTCGAATCCTCCTGGAAGAGATCGACATGCGTTTTCAATAACCTCTCGAGGAATGCGCTCTCCGTCCAAAGTCAACGCATCCTCCCATTCTAGTTCCGCCGCTACCACGTATTCACCATTCCTGTCATCGAATTCTTCGTCTTCATCACTGTAATTCGGTAATCCTCGTCGTGGATTCAGGCGAGAACGCG
>JALPCA010000296.1:0-14244 GCA_026538345.1 Cryptococcus sp. GC_Crypt_4 | reverse complement strand
CGATAGAGGCTCGGAAAGGAGGGTATACAGCCCATGACGAGGGCGGACGTCGAGCCAGAGTCGGCTTACACCGTTAGACTTGGACCAGAAAGGACAAAGTTCAAAGTGCCTAGGCTAAAAATGCGTACTACCCGATCACTTGTCGACATGCAATAATCCCTCAGTGTAAGTACCAAGCGTAAGTATACGGCCGCAGCGTACAACAGGACCAGCGCCTAGCGATACCAAAGCAATAACATGCAATTCTACTGGCAGATTCCAACGATAACAAGTCTACTCTGTCCACATCCCGCTGGATTTATCCCTCCATGGCCTGAACCAGCTTTGCGAAATAACTGTCCTTTCTCGCTTTCAACGCATCCGGCGAATCATACTCCAACAGTTTTCCTCCGCCCAACACCATTATCTTGTCATAATCCATGACAGTAGATAGTCGATGAGCTACCGTAAGGACCGTCGTGGTATTTGGTAATTGTCTTATCGACCTTTGGATTAAAGCGTCCGTCTCAAAGTCCACAGAAGCGGTAGCCTATATTGTTTAGCATATGGTTCCCGATATCAAGCTGGATAAAACCTACCTCGTCTAATATCAAGATCTTACTGGATCTTACTAAAGCTCGAGCCAAAGCGACTAATTGCCTTTGACCTTGACTCAAGTTTCCACCACCTGCAGCGACTTGATATTCCAGAGTGAGTCGTTGCGGTGTGGCAGTCCCACTCTCCGCATGTCGGACTTGTCCCAGACCTGAAGATTGAAGAGCGTCGTTCAGCGTAGCATCGTCATGATCTCCGAATGGATCAAGGTTGAACCGAAGAGTACCAGACAAGAGTATAGGATCTTGAGGAATGATCGTAACGTTTGATCGGAGAGCATGAAGGTTGATATCTTCAGTCTTGATACCATCTATAACGACACTGCCAGTAGTAGGGATCATTCGTAGCAGTGCCAAAGCCTGAAAGGTCAATTTTGACGTGTGTGTACTCCAAGAAACACTCACTAAAGTTGACTTTCCACTACCTGTTCTGCCAACAATTCCAACCTTCTCACCACTACTGATCCTCACTTCCAATTTGTTCAACACCGTCGGTCCATCCGAAGCGTACTTGGCAGATAACTTGTCCAATACAATCTCCCCGGATGTGGGCCATGCAGCCGGCGGCTGTTTCCCTTTAACATCCGTCGGTTCCTGATCGATCACAAGATAATCCTCGATTCTCTCTATCGAGTTTCCCTGAACCTCCATCTCATTGACCATCCTTACCCACCACAGGATCAAAGAGGAGAACGAGATTGCTTGGGAGAGGGCAAAACCTGTAGTAGAGGCGTCTAGTCGATGACCATAGAGTAAGACAGCAGCGAGAATAGCGGCAAACAGACCACCAAGCATATCGATTCTGACTGTCACCCATCGATTCAAGTTGTAGAAAGCTCGAGCCGTTCTTGTATACTTATCCGCTCGTCGTTGAGCCTCTGCTCGAAGTTTATCCTGAGCTCCGTACGCTCGGATGGAGACGATACCATTGACAGCCGCAGAGAAATGAGAGAATAGCGGACTCTTTGAATTCGACATTTCTCTCTTCACACTGAGTTGACCGTGGATATAAAACTCCCCAATTAGCGCACCGAGAGCACCAATGAATATAGCCGGGAGCGAAAAGACAGGAACGAGAACGACGACCGAGATGAACTTGATGATCAAGGCAAGTGACATATCAGCGACATCTGCGAAAGTCTCCGTGAATGATCCGTCGATAGCCTTCATATCCTTGGTGAATCGACTGACAATTCGACCAACAGGAGTCGAGTCTAAAAATCGCATGAAAGCTCCAAACACAGTTGCGACCAGTTTGGCATGTATCGTTCGAGAAGCCTTGATGGCCCCAGTGAAGAAGAGAATGTTACTAGCACCAAGGGCGATGAGACCGATAACAACCCAAACAGTGTAAAGACCGAGGAAGTATGGAATCGATACCGAGTGCCAATCTTCCGCTTCATTATACGCTCGAGCCCAGCGACCAAGCCAATATGTCTGGAAGGCAGTCAATCCCTGACCGGCAAGGAGGAGACCGAAGAACAGAAGCCAGAAAATGGGACCACCGAAGGTACTATTCAACATCAGGAGTGTTCCTCACGATATAGATGGTACTCACCTGAAGAAGGAGAACATGGCTCGCTTGGAGATTCTTCCTTCACCCTTCTCTTCCGCTTGGACCAGCTTCGCGGCAGCTTTTTTCTCTAAAGGCTTCTCAGGAGCAGTCATGGATTCCATGGGCTTCTTCCCATCCGCCTTCTCTGCTTCGGCTTTTTCCTCTTCGATATCTTCAATAGCACACTCCTCGATCGGCAAGGCGGATTGAAGCGTCCCGCTGTCCCCGAGAGTGACGATGAAATCAGCGATTGGAGCGACCAAACCGACATGATGGGTCTGAGTGCGTCAACTCATACCGCCTAGCAAAAAAGGCTTAGCTTACGATAAGCAGAATCGTTCGATCCTCAATCAACGAGCCTTTGAACAGATTATCAATGATAAATCTTGAAGTGAGGGTATCCAATGCGGAGAAGACATCTACCTGATCAGCGATACTCTTACCTTTGGACTCACCATCGAGCAGGACGATAGCGCTCTTGCCATAAACAGCTCTGGCCAGGGTGATTCGAGCTTTCTGGCCACCAGATAGCGTCACACCCTTCTCTCCAATCTCAGTCTGATCTCCATCATCAAACAAAGTTAAATCAGTCTCCAATCCACAATCATGGATGACTTGTCGATATCGAGCATCATCAAATGGTTCACCAAACAAAATATTATCTTTGATAGTTTCGGACATACACCAACTTTCCTGAGCGGCATAACTGACTCCACCATCTCGAGGTAAGTGGAAGAAACCGTCCTGAGTCGGAACAAAGTGCAGTTCTCCGATAAGTGCTTTGAGTAGCGAACTCTTTCCACTCCCAGTGGATCCAGTGATCAGATTGATCTTGTTCTTGACAAAGGTGATGTCCGGGATGCGAAGCTTGAAATCAGGGGTCTCGTCTCCACTGGCAGTTCCCCAAGTGAAAACGGCGTTCTTGATTCTGACAACCCCAGCCTCTTGTGCGGCAAGATGATCAGGAGAGATGGTTTTCGCTTGGAGACCTGGGTTGTATTCGTCAATCAGCTCACTCTGATATAGCGTCAGCTATCATTCCAGCACCAAGCGTTGCTACTGACCGAGGTCAAGAATTTGTTGATTCGGTTGAGAGATACACCAGCGGTGACAAAGCCGTTGATCTGGCTATCGTTAGTGACAATGACAGGACATCAGCATCTCAACGTACCATGTAGAATACCTATGGGCTGAATCAGCTGTGTTGTGTAATTTCTTCCGGACGACTCACCAAACCGATTTGACCCTTGATGAGCTCGAAAATGGTCATACTGGTGAACACTAGACTATAGTAAGCGACTTTCGGAATCATGTTGTCATCGGCCTACCTTTGGCAGCTGTGAGTTGCTTCTTCTGCACGACAGTGTACAGAGCAAAGGTGACAGTCATGGTCAAGACCGGTAAGAAGATGTTCAAGAGTGTAGTACTCCTGACATTGTTAGCAAGGTATCGGATACTTATGACTTACAAAGTGACAAGTCGTCTTTTCCAGATGAGGTCCAGTTCAGCTTCTCGCTTTCCAGCCACACGTTCTTGTATCCGTGATTCCCATCCAAACATCTTGATCATTCGTAGCTGTTACATGGTCAACTGATTTCTGATCGTTTGGGACCTTCGACTCACAGCTCCAACAGCTGGACTAGTCAGCGTGATCTAAGAGACAAGACAACTTTACTTACCTTCGGTGATGACATCCACTCTCGCGTCTGTAGCTACCATTCGTCGTTGTTGAATTTCAGCGTTCTTCTTGGTCAGAATACCCGGTATAGGCATAGTGACAGCCATAGTGATCATACCGATAAGCGAACCTAGATCTATTAGCCATCTCGCAACGCTTGCTGGATGTACTGGACTTACTCCAACTTAGAATCTGATACAAAAAGTAGGTACACAGGATGAATTGGATGGGAGTGAATACGAAAACCAATGGCAAATCTCGACCTAGGACAGTCAACTTTACGTTCAGACTACTCCACGGAGCTCACCTTCGACGACGGATTCCACATCTGCAGCCATGAGAACATTGATTCTTCCGGCAATACCCTGTCCAGTCGCTTCACTTGTCGGACTAGCGGCTTTCTTAGCCTGCTCAATTCCGTCTCCATCTTTGGTACCGTTGTTACTTCCGACTTCGGTGGATTCGGGTGAATCGACCTCCTCAACAGTGATCACAGGTCCATTCCCTATCGCTGTTCGAACACCCTTGACACCTTCAGCAGCAGGTTCATCATCTTCAGTCGAGTCTTTCATTCGGAGTCGGAGAGCGTGATCGAAGATAAGTTGAGTCAAGATCGATTCTGCTCGTACTAATGCTCGAGTCATCATGAAGATGTAGTATTGGATACTGAGTGATCCAAGAGTGGGACCGACAAAGAGCAGTATGACCCAGACGATCGGTCGGTATTTGGCATCTTTGCCGTCGGTTTCGAGGTATTTCAACAGCTCGTTGATACCGACGGAACCTGATAGTTCGACGATTGCCGCAATGACACACATCAAAGCTATCGCTGTCAGCTTCATAAAACTGTTAATAGTCAAGGAGCTCACAAGTAATAAAGCCTTCCCATCGGAAGTTGGAGATGAGAGACCAAAAGAGATGTCTGGGCTTCAATCCGTTCTCCTGCCTTCTCATTGGGTCCAGAGTAGGCATATGTAGCTAAGTAATATCAGTCAAGCAGTTCATAATAGCAGTACACTCACCTTGTATAGATACTCGGCCTTGTCATAATCTGCCATCGGATGCTGCATTGATTAGCTATATCCATCGGTAGATCTGTAAAGCACTCACGAGGTCATCATAAGGCAATGACGGTGTCTTCCAAGCTTTCCAAATCAAGCCCGTCATGAACTCGTAGAAGACGAAGAAAAGCCATGGAGCGGTCTGTTCCGGGTGTATCTGGTCTTTCGGTGTCGGATTAAGAGGATCAACCGGAACATAGGTCCTTGGTCTAATTAGGGGGAGGATAACAGCTGCGACTGTGAGGATTGAGACTCGTGACCAGGTGATAGCATTGTTGAGGTCGGTAGGCTCGAGATAGTAAGTCACTAAAGGCCATAGATCTCGGTAAGCATACAGGCAGAATCCGAGGAAAAGGAGGATATCCAGATGAGCGATAAGATGACGTCGGATAGGAGTAGCTGGTCGGAGAGCAAGGAGGAGTAGAGAGAAGATCAGACAGTAAATCTGATTCAGTCAGTAAGGCTGATCACCCGCAGGTGTACTCACATAGAATCCACAAGCACCAAACTCTCCCCATTCTAGGCTTGAATAATCATCCAAAGTGGATTTGTCATGATGACCCTTATGCCTGTTCTTTCTATGCTTCTTCTTCTTGAAGACCTCCATATCATCTGCTGCTAAAGAGCTCGTAACTGGAGACTCTGCTTTGATGGCCGCGTAGATGCTGAGCCCGAGTAGAGCACCAAGACAAAGAGTCCTGAAAACTTCCAATAGGAAGAGAAGAGATCCGTACTCCTGTAACGACCGGACATGATCCTTGAAGTCACCGATCAGCCCTCTGGAGGGCATAAGATTCGGTGAAGGTGGAGCGACCTCTTCAATGCCTTCATCATTTTCATCTTCACCTAAAAGGATAGGTTGAGATTGACTCTTTTGGACTTTTCTAGCGATGTATCGGTATACGGGAGGTACCACAAGACTCAAGATAGCGATAATCACTGAGATCGCGACGAATAGAGGTAAGAAGAAAAGAGTGTGTTGAAACAAAAACGGTGCTGGACTAGACAAATCATTAGTCATTGAGATCAAAAGACTGACCGGATGCCCTTACTGCGTCTTTGCCTTTGACAAATGTGCCAAGGTTGATATATCGTCCGCCATCACAATGAACTGAACCTCCGACATCGTGTATTATCCCGTGACGGAAGTATCAACAGCACAGGTGTCTAGATAAACAAGTGATATCGCGTAGAGATACAACTAAAATTATGGACCATGTGGAGGATCCTTCCTTATCGCGAGGATCCGAAGCTGTAATTAGAACAATTGATTTGCTTCCGTTCCTCGGTTTCCGGGTAGTTATCCCGCTGTGAAAGTCGCCCAAATCGTGGCAGTTCGCCCAGAGATAACATATATCTCCCGGTCTCACATGTGCGAGAGGTATAGACTGCCGAAGGCCAGATCCTGGCTGATACGTGGCGAAGCTCCTGGTCAGTCGAGATGGGAATGTGGCAACCAGTATCTCGCCACCCCATCAGCGGAGGCTAGCGATGATCATCAACATGCTTGATCCAGATGTCGGACTCGAGAACATATCATGTGTGATACTATGCATTTTAGATGTGTTTCCTTTCTCCTTCAGCTCACACAAGCATACATAGATATCATCATGGCACCTTTGATGGGACTCGGCCTGGAACTACCAGGTATGGAGCAAGACTTCCCTCGTATCATGTGAGTCGAGTGGATCCCTTGGCAGCTCGGATTACTCATCATAAGTAGAGAGACACCAGCTTCATCCTCATCTCCAACACGTCAAGCCCCTCGTGCACCTAGGTCACTTGGTATACGCGGCGGATTTGTTTCATCACCCGCGCGAAATCTTCCTCCTACTTTATACACTAGAGATCCCGCCACAAATCCCCTCATCCCTCTTCCTGCATCGCCACATCTCGATCTTCCCATCATTCACGATAATCCATCACTGCATCTCCGCGCCATGAAAAAGAGAAGTATCGCCAATCGAAACTTCGGTGCAGGCAATCAAGATGGACTTGAACCGTTTCATGGGGCTGCCGGATCAGGTCATATGGGTGAGACCTCTTCGGAAAGTCCGACAATCGCTGCAAGTCCTACGCTGCCGAGTTCACCAGTTATCGGCGATATGCCGATGAGCCCTATGGATAACAATCATACAATGTACGCTTCTTCGATAGCGCTATCCGTCATATTGGGGTTGTTGTTGCTCGGAGTGACCTCTTGGGCTACTATACATTATCGACGGAAGAGGTTATTGAAGAACCAAGAGCTATGTGGTAAAGATTTCGAATCCTCGCCGAAGAACACCGATTTAGAAACTTTTCAAGCGAATAACGTAGTCGAAAAAGGACTTCGTCCGAGGGCGTCTTCAATTGCATCGTCTATTACCATGCGACCGAAGTCCGCCATCTCTTACAACGATTCGATGGACGGAACGAAAAGAGTCAGTTTCATCGACGTGCCGATACATACCGATAGTATTATGAACCCACATGATAAGTTATATGGAGCAGAGTCAAGTGTGTCAGTGGCCAGATCAAGGATGAGAAGCAGTACGTTATCCGCGATAGAGCGGTCTCTAGTCTCTTCAAGACCTGTCAGCACACTTACAATGTCGACGCTTGATCCTATCGAGGAGGAAACTGAATCAACAAGAACGACATCGACAACGCATTCTCGACGGGCTCCTACACCGGAAATAACAAGTCGAATTGATGATTGTCGACCTGATTCGATGGCATCAGATACAACTCACTCCTCGGCTTATACCACTGCATCAGCTCGATCATCTATATCGGACCTCACTACTTTATCCACCATGTCATGTCTATCAGCCTTCCCTGAAACACCCAGAGCGGATCAGGTCCACACGCCAGAGAGAAATAACATCCCCTGTGACTCGCCATCGAGAATCACCTGGACTGCGGACAGGAGAACACGAGCCAGATCGCAAACAGTTGTTAGTGTGAAACAAGTGGATCTCCTTCGAACAGCGGTAGGAAGGACAATGTCTCTGCAGCCGAGTAAACAGGTTGTCACGGCTCTTCAGCGTATGACCAACGCGGAGGGCATCGAGGCCTTACAGGAATTGATGATCAATCGAAAAGATCTTGTGTTCAACGTCGAGCAACCAGACGCATTGTCTTTCGTCTCGGCAAAAGCTGTAGACCAGGTCGTGTTAGTGGAAAATGACAACGGCGACTGCCAGAAGGGGTTTCTGGAGGAAGATGACCGTGAAACTACCCCACGACCAGATAATGGCTTGAAAAAAGTCTTCTTTGCTCTTGATTCACCTTCGCAACAATCCCATAAAGGTATACCGAGATCCATGTTGATCGACGAAGATGAAACACCCACCTCATCGCCCGTCACCCGATCAAGATCCTTCCCATCGAAACTGCTCTCCAGGCGAAGATCGGAGAACACCTCAAATGCTTATACTGAAACCCGTCGCTCAGAGGTGATAAGCGGAGGATATCTTCGTCAGGCATTACGATCGTTACGAGGTGAAGGGGATAACCTGCCGCGACTACCCACCACTTTCATGCCGGGTATGGGATTCGATAAACAAGGACACTACGATACTCGAGATACGCGAAGGGACTCATCTGATTCGACATTGACAGCCGAATCGGAGGAGATGGGATCGGAAAAGAATACACATCTCGATGATCCGCCGTTTTCACCAGGATGGGGGGATATGACGGATGTTCCGGATTTTGACGCTTATTATCTTGATCTTCAAGATGGTTTTGGCGTGGCCTCCGACGACGAGGATGACTTGGGTTGTTTCCCGATGCCTTCGAGTCATTTACCGCATATCAGAATCACCAGCCATTAGTATGCCCAAACAGGATTGGTACCGCAGAATCACACGAGAGAAACATGGAGTACCGCTGAGAAGATGTCAGACTATGTAAAAAACTGTAAAATGGTGAGAGTAAAAAGAGATCAGTAGACATAATCATCAGTAGAAACAAACAGAATATATGCATCAAATTTGAACGTACAACAACTGGCATGCAGGGTATGGATGTCTCGCGATCAGATCACTTGAAGATTACGCCACGGCCACCGGTATAGTAGCCTCAACAGGAAACGGTGGTAACCCATTTCCATTCGTAATTGGAGCCTCCTGGACTGCGGGCAGTTTTGAGGCGATGAAATCCTGTACTTGCGGGAAAACGTCCATCAGGACTTCGACGACTTTCGACTTTTCTGGTTCCATTCAGCCAGAGCGAAGAAGTAATCAGTCGTCAAAGTGACATACCGGATGTGTAGACTTGACCACCTAATCTCCGCTTTACTCTGTCATCTTCCAACAGAGGATGAGAAGAAGGAACAAAGATTCGATTCGACTAGTCACTGTCAGCTTTGTAAATCCGTGACAGTGCGTAAGCTCACCTTCCTGAACCAATCTCTTCTACTTTCATTCTCAGGATCTATCCTCACCAGCGAATGTAACCCGGCAACCTGGACCACAGCCTTGACTTTGCTCTCCACCTCTGTTTTACGATCAATGATTGTCACATGGATATCTTCCCAACGTACCTCTTCGGTTGACCAGCTCCATGATCGCGCCACATCCCGTTCCATGACCAATGAACACAACGTTCTCCGCTTCAGACAGTCTACCATGTGGATCAGCGCCGTGACTAATCACCAGGATCATGAAAGCGCTTACTCGATGTAGTTGTCCCAGATGTACCGCAGGAGTTGACTCTCCGCTTTCGGGCCTTTTTGCGAGATCATCTTTGGTCCGGTCTTGCATCTGATTAGCAAGCGTCATCATTTGAATTGGTACCTACTCGAGCCATCTCCGTAGGAAGCTGCGCCAAGACATTGACATCGATGACATTATAGCCATTTTGGGTGACCCATTCGATGACCCTATCACTGGTATCGAGCTGCAGCCAATCAGCACAACTATCATGATGGTGACTCAAACTCACCAGATAACTGTTCGTCATATGAACATTCGTCGTAGATACACCATCAGTCTCTACGCGGAGATTTCCGCTTTACTTAATCAGCATTATCTACGAGTGGAGCGGAACATGCTCACAAATCATGCACGAAAACCACCAGTACACTCTTCGCCCCGGCTTCGTATACTCCCTCACTGAAGGTGATTAGCCCAGGTCAAGTAGGCCGCTTGTCACTTACTTGCAAATGACCTGACCACCAAACGCTTCTTCTAGTTCCGGACTGGCCAGAGGGATCTGGAACAAGGAGTGTTTGGTGAACATGTGATGAGCACGGTGAATCTTCAGCAGGTCTCCGTCGTATTAGCTGAATTACACGGAATCGATGACCGTGACTCACCTGGTATCGAAATGATTGTATTCTCGCCAGTAGCAGTTACTATGAGTGTCAGTACATTTGAAATTATGCGACAAATCGATCTACCTTCTGGTGGCTCACAGGATTTAGGATCTATGCTCTTCCAGTACTTTGATTGAACCTTTGCACATTGATGAATCACCTCAGTAGCAATCTCGGAAGCCTCCAAAGCGCCAAGCTCAGCAGGAGTTTCACCAAGAAGAACTTGAGCAACTGCTAATGAAGACCGCGAGATAGCTTCGAGATTGTAACCACCCTGATCGATGTCAGCTTCAGACTTTGATGACCAAGAAGTAAGCTGGCCTACCTCGAGCGCGACCACAACTTTCCCGCCTGCCAGAGCGCAGAGCATATGCGTCATATGCCCATAAGCTGGCGGAGTAACATTGCATTGACCCAGAGCGTCACCTTCAGCAGCATCGAAACCGGCAGAAACTGAGGCGATCAGTCATGCCCAAAATAGTGAGTAAATCCACTCACTAATGACAAGATCTGGAGCAAACTCGTAGGCGATTGGCATGACAAGCTTTTGAAAGGCGTAGATGTATTCGCCATCTCCAAAGCCTCCGGATGGCCAAGGGATGTTGACGGATCTGAAATGTCAGGCGGAACTCTCCAACTCGGATTCTAGTCATTTGCCTTCCTTCCCCAGCACCAGAACCAACCATGTCCAAAGCACCAAAATCACTAGTAGGGTAAAACTTCCCGCCATCATGTCGATGTATCGAGATATATAGGACGTTGGGATCATCCCAGAAAGCTCGCTGGGTACCATTACCGTGATGAACATCCCTTTGACAGAGTCAGTCGGGCTCATCAATGTGCACGTCGCATCGACCCACCAATCAAGAATGAGAACCTTCTTCGCTAAGCCCTGTTTCATGACCTCCTTGGCCGCCACGGCCACGTTATTGTAGAAACAGAACCCCATGTGTTCTTCTGGTTCCGCATGATGACCAGGTGGTCTGACGATGGCAAAAGCGTTTCTGACTTCCCCTTTACAGACTGACATACAAGCCTGAATGACTCCACCACAGGATAGTCTTGCGCAATGAGCTGTCTCTCGGCACACATATAGAGAGAGCTGATCATAGTAGTGTTTCGATTCCTGGATATATTGGTCCGTCAAAGCTAACGGATAGTCAGCATGAGTCCGAACAAACGCGATCCCGGCTTACTCTCGGTACCTTGTACCTTGTTCCAATGATCCTCGGAGTGAACTAGAACCGCTTGATCGAATGTGACCTGTCCGAATTCCAATTTTTTCATCCTCTTGATGAGACCCGTCTCCGCTAATCGGGAGAAGATCCGCTTTATTCGCATTGGCTCTTCCGGGTGACCAGCGGCACTGTCTTGAACCGTGTCTGCAGTTGGAACATATCCATCCGGCGCATGTAACATCATGAGAGGATCGTAGATGTATCCTGTTCGCACCATACGTGGCGGTGACGATGGTCGCGGAGTGCGAGTATCAAGGGGAGCGACCGACGACAACGCTTCTGTGTCTATTCGAGAGATTACAGCGGGTTTCTCCACCTCTGTCACACGGTCTGATGCCAAAAGAGGTTCAACATTGAATCGTGACGGACCAGCTTCGTTCTGTGGCGCAGCAATCTCGACTTCATTGACAGCCGCTGAGAAGACATCCTGTTCGATAGCGGCTTGCGGTTTTGTGGCCGCGAAAGAAGTCGTCACCTTTACTTGAGACTCCTCGATTGAGGTCGATCGGTCAAGTTGTGATAGGACTTGCGAGCCAGACACATCCGTATTCTGTAATGGATTGGACGCAGATCCTAGCGCTTCAACCGACTTTTCCTTGATCTCCGTAGTCACAGTTGTGATCGCTTCGGAGACCTTTTCAGCCGTGGTATCTGTTTTGGGGGCTGGATCGACCTCCATTCCATCTTCTTGAGGACCTTCACCACTCGCTTCTACTTGTGTCGAAGCTGGTCCACCGGTCACGTCCGCCTTTTCCCCCTCTGTTACCACAGCGATTGTCTTGCCTACATTCCCTTGGATAGTGGCCTGAGGTACATCGATATCCATTTCGCTTGGGTTTGACATTGTTGACCTTTCAGAACGACGACTTGCCTAGAACGAGCGCTGACGATCCGTCAATCGTCCGTCAGACGGATGAAAGGAGGGGGTATAAAGGAAGGGCGGCAACGTCGCTAGATGAGTTTAGATTGGTTTAGATTCAAGTTGATATCAATCCTGGTAGGGAGCCTATCTTCTCCTGCCCCGTCGGTCCCGTTCGCAGCTATCAAGGGCTGTAGGTGACGATTGATAACTATCAATATGAAAGCCGACCCCAATCAAGCTGAGATCTCCGGATCAACATTAGAAATCTCAATCTTATTTGAGCCCACTGGTAAAAGAAACACCGACAGATTCGAGTATATCGCAGCCATTTGGCCTGGTCAGAGCATAAATGCGTATGGCCGGAAGCCCGAATACACGAGGGGGTATAATCTCTGTCGCTTTGTCCACACCGTCTGTTTGAAGGTGCAAACAAGCTCTTTGATGATCTAACGATGGTGAGAGCGAGTGCCACTTTCGTGAACATTAGTCCAGCAAGCACGCGTCAACCGAGACGCGTCTGATCTTGCAAAATGACATCTTGACGAATTCAACGACTTCTTCTCATACTCCGAATCAATCGCCTCAAGCAGAATAGTGTTCGGCATCTCTTGGGCATACAAGAGAGTTCATTACGTCTTGGAATGACAGAAGTCGAATTGCAGAGGGTGATAGAGCCCATGGCGGAGAACATAAGTCTGGAAAACACGAGTCCTAATGGAAAGAGAAAGGCGGGAGAAGGTGAGTTCCGGTCCCTTCGATCATCGACTACCTTGGCAAGGATTTGCTGGATCGTACACCTGGCTGACATTATCTAGATGTGAAAGGCAGAGGCAAAGCTGAAATCGTCGGGAATGTCGAGAAGAAGGCAAAGACAGATGGTGAGTGGAGGATGGCTTGATGGAAGCTGCAGTGCTGATTAATCCCCAGCGACACCACCATCATCATCATCTGTACAGCTGAAGGGGAAGAAACTGGTGTTCAAACAAGAAGCAGCCACTGGGATGGCACCGTCGAGAAGACGTGTGTAGAATCCATCTCACCTAGGGAAAAGTTATTGACGCTTGCAGGATTGCTGGCATTTGAGGGACTCCTTGCCGATGCGGAAGAAGAGGGCAAGACTGTCAAGTCAATACCGGAAGATGTATGGGATGTGGTGACAATGCTTGGTCATGAGTCGTATGTCGCTCGCTAGATCAGGAAGGCCGTGTTGACATTAGCAGAACGTCAAAGACAGAAGCGTTATTTGTGAAACAGCTGAAAGCAGCTTTAACGTCCAAATCCAGTGATAACAAGGGTGAGTGATACTTGGGGGAATGAATTCTAACGTCTCAGATGTTTTGTCGAATGAAGCCCTGTCCACCCTCGTTCCCAAGCTATTCTCGCAGCAGGACTATGGCTTCATATCCTCCGATTTTCCTCCATCATCTTCAAGTATCAAACTTCCTGCGAGTCTTCAAATACGCTGCTGGGAAGCCAAAGAGCCAGAAAAGCATTTCACAACGGAGCAAATGGCCATTGTAACATCCAGGCAGGCTGAGAGACAAGCTGCGAGAAAAGAGTGTTTGAGATTATTGGACGAACTGGACGACATCGAAAAACTGGAATTGATCAAAGGTGACAAAGTTGAAAAAGGCAAGAAGGAGAAGGACACGGAAAAGGAGAAGAAGAAAGTAAAAGAGCCCGAGAGGGAGAAGACGCCTAGAGCAGTAGAAGTAGGTGCCAGAAGAGTCTCATCACGACTCAGCTAAATGTTGTCAGCATTCGCCCACACCAAACTCGGTCCGAGCGAGTCGTGAAGGCACTGCAGCTACGAATGATTCACGAAGGAGTCAATCTCCCGTGAAAAAGGCGAAATTATCTCCAGAAGAGGTATTGATTGTTTTGGTACATCTGAGCCACCGCTGACCTTGACAGGAGGAGGCAGCAAGGATACGGAAGGAAGAAAAAGAAGC